>DWMG01001428.1:0-15236 GCA_018244855.1 Elbella merops
TGAAATCGCAAAAATTGTTATGCTATCTTCCGTCATTGTGGCGTTTATTTTTCAGATGTAATGCACAAAATTCTTTTAAGGATTTAAATTTTGATAAATGGTTGTATTGACTAATCGAAGACATGTTATCATTATTGCTTTTTCACCAGCCAGACATGTTTTATCAAGAACAATCTAGAAAGATATGTAATATAATTTTGCATTTGAAAGCGTTTTAACTTCAGAGAACTTCAAATTTTTTTTATTATTTCACTAGTATCATGTGTAAAATTACAATCGTAATTAAAATCAAATTTCGAATATGAACGGTAATTGCGATTGCGTTTACCAGCAGTGTCGCAAGCGGTGCCAGGCGCTGTCGTAAGCCATTGTGGGCTTACACAACTGGTTCAAGGTTCCAATCCCGCGTGCGTTCGCTCGGATGTGCGGAAACTAGATTTAGTAACGTATATTTCTTATGGAATAAATAAAACTGGTTACAAATTTAGGCGCCAGGAATAACAATTTATCAACTCACAGATATTTTCATTTATCTAATAATTTTTGGACGACTAATTTATAGTTAAAAGTTTATTGTTTTGTCTATTGACACATACTTTAGCGCAAATCAATAATATTCTAAACATTTCCGTTAAACTGAAATAAACATCCAAGCGTGCTTCCCAGAATCCGTTATCTTGCAGATAACTTTTTCCTACTGAACACGCGCCAGAACAAATTTTCGTTCGTGTTCCTGTGTACGTTGAAGCAAAATAAATAATGATGTGGCGTGCAAAAAAAGCAAACATGATAGTATCATGTCTTAGTGTAGTAGAATCGAATCAATCCGCCGGCTAAAGGTCAGTTCATACGAGTTATGACGCAACGTCCCTAGGGCGTATTGCGCAATCCACTGCAAGACTACTATAGACAGCGGCCTATCCAGCGACCAACATGTTTATATATCTGCAATTTGAACGTTCCAATTCATTGAAACTGCTTTTTTAACCTCCCATGCGGTAAAATGAAAAGAATTTTTTATCTGATCAATGTTAATTCGTCGTAAATCACTTTTGTATATAAACTAGACAGTTTGCACTGATAGCTTTTATCTCATTAGGTACGTCAATTAACATTTTTATTGTCTATAAAAAAAATTCTTTATAGTGAAGAAAAGAACGGCGTGAAACGGAAAATTGTTCTCTGTGCTACGTGCCATCTAAGGTCACACGAAGCAGTTCCGCTGTACGACTAATTCTATTTATATTTACACTCGTACACAATGAATAACATGAATGCAATAAACAGATAACGAGCGTTACAATAAACGCTTTATCGGCACATGATGTAATGCAGGAACTACTGCAAGGTTGTCCGGAAGGTATTATTAAAGAACATAAGGTCATACCCGCATGCATTTAGTTAATCGTGCATCATGACTGGAATAGTTATGAATTTTTAATTCCCACTATATATTAATTATGAGAAGGATTACGGCCACGACCCTGGCTAGTTTAATACAGCACGCGTGCCGAATCACGCGAAACGATGATATCATTCGTGTATGCCGCCTAAATCGGAACGTCGTGATTTTTCTCAAATGTATATGTTTATAACAATAGATTAAAGCTAAACATTACTAATCAAATTGTGGATAAAACCGACTCAAGCCACGCTTAAAACACGACTACACGGGCAACGCTCGCCCAAGTCTATTCTGATCCTACCACACTACGTACATGTATTGTAATCAATGACACGATAAATGTACGTACACACATAAAGCAATGTAAATACTATAACGAGCGTTACGTAATGCTCGATTTTTTCACGCGCATTACACAAACGGACGATAATTTCATCGGTGCGAGGACAAGCAAAGATAACTTGACCTATTTTTTTTTATCTCGCCAGCTCGCGTAACTGTAACCTACATACGTCGTACATTATGAGTGTACTCAACCAATTGCGACAAAGTAGATCGCCGCGTGTGACGTATTATATTTGAGGTCCTACATTACTATTCAAAAATGGAACAAAATGACGCAACAAGTAATGATACAGAATTCCAAGAAGCGGCCTGCATAACAATGACTGTAATAGCGAAGGTTACTCACAGCCATAGCAATTACAATAATTGCTTCTTAAACATTGCTATCACTACCGCAAATTATGAAAAACTTCGAATCATTAAAACTAAACCAGTTTTTAAACACATTCAGTTATATATAGATAATAAACAATAACCCGCAACTAATCACGTTGGGGAAATTGGAGACACAATAGAGATGTGTCCCGCATTGTTTCCTGGAAACCAAATAAATGTATTGCGTAATATCCTGAAGTACACGACAGTAGTTCTAAATTAGAAGAATCTAGAACACAGAAATAGGTTAAGTGTTTTTTAATAACACAGCAATTAGCTTTAGGTTTGGAGCAAGGTCGCTGTAAAGTAGGTCTCAGACTTTGTTGAGACTCGTCCAAACAATCATATATTTGTGGAAGGATTATATTTATCAGATAGGGAAAGCCTGTACCGGAAAGGTTGGAAGGCCTTGACATATATTATACTGGTCGTCGCTTATCGAATCAGTTGTTACGAAACGTAGCCTTGACACCAAAGCTTTATCGCTGCGACCCAGAGGCTACCCCGAAATAACCCTACCTCCTTGCTCAACGGCATCACGCTAATTCGCGAATGTATATCGGTCAAGTATGCTCTGTTTTTATTGGAAAAAATGCTTGAAACACATCCAGAATTTTCGACCTTCCGCTCTAATCCTCGCTAAAGTTTAAAGCATAATTTAACTCTAGTATGGAGTTGAGACAATTGCGCGGAATACAAAGACATAACATGCTATCTAATGTTTAGAAAACATACCTTGACCGCTTACCATAAATTGTAATCAAATGCAATGACTACGTGGCGCCATACACGAAGAAATTTCTTAAGAAATCCCGTGATATTATACTAAAAAGTGGCCATTTTTGAGGCAGTTTTAATTTATAATTTAGCTGACTTAATGCTATAATGCAACACCTTTGCATGACAGTAAAATATCAAATCAAAGATGGCGGCCGGCCTACTTTTCCCGCGCAATAAGCGCCGAGCGTGTGGAAAGTTACCGCTGTACTACTTTCTCTACTTTTTCCAAGTTGACTGATATTGTCTATGAACATTTAAAAGGAAGGTCAAGAGCGCAATTGTTTTCAATGTGCAAGAAAATATTGTGACTTATACTCCTTGCCTAGTTACTATTTATTGACAAATGGCATACATTAAAAGTTATCAATTAAACGTTTACAAATACTCCATTACTTTATTCTCGTACTATTTAGAAACAAAATAAAATAGTTCTGACTTCAGAGTATGTATGCGTTATTGATAATGTATCCACTAGTTTGAAGCATTGGAACATCGGCTTTACGACCTAACCCAACCCGGGATGGTTTTGTGAAAGCAGGCTCACTGCTATAAATACCGACAAGCGCTTGACTAGTTGTTTGCTTGTGACGGTCAAGGGCGATGACTACGATCGATAATTAGTTTTCACGTTCCGAGATCACGTTGGAGTTTATATAACGGTTTAGAGACGAGCAAACGTGCTTCGCGTTGCGCAAACGTCAACGTGAGGGTTCAAGATCGGGCACGTGTATGTTGCCGCGTGACCGAGCTGTGTTGCCCCCGCACGTGCGCCGGTAGGACAATCACGTCGGCCGTAAGGTCATATGCCGATGTACCCTGGAACACGCAAGCGGATCCGCGATAGCCTGATGCTCCTCGCTGACCAGACCCTATTACTGTTTCACTTAGTGTTTCAACTGTACAAAAAATAATAATCTGTAATTGACTACATGAACTGTTCATTCAAGATGAGGAAAACATTAAAAGAAATATATGAAGTTTTATTTTTAGAACTTGTTTTATGTATAGCCATGTAGGGAGACGGCGAAATGTATATTGATAGGTCCACATAAAAATAACCGATGAATTTGAAGGCACGTAAGATGATTCAATAGTTTGTTCAAGAATGCCAGCATATCTATTGACAATATCGTACATGACAAAGAATTCTAAATTTAAACTCGACAGTAATTCTTGGTATGCTACAAATGTGTGACGAATTCAAAACATTGTTATGTAAGAACCCGCAGAGATTTCAAGAAACCAATGCACGTATCAAGTTCAAAGTCTGATCGTTACTCGGGAACCTTTTTTTCCACTTGAAATATACTATTGATTTAATTTTGAAGTCGTCAACTTACTCTCCTAAGCAATTATATTATTATTATTATTATTTATTCTTATTATTTTTGTATTCACGTCGGCCGATACTAGTAAACAGTTCAGAAACAATTGAATTATTCTCCGTTTAATAATTTAAACGTTTGCGTAACTGTTAAAATATGTAAGATATTCTTATCATGTTTACGAAATAACACTAATTCTATGAGTCACAAGCGCATGTTATTGTGAAATAATAGAGATAAGATACCCAAGTTAAAAGAATTAATTATTACATTATGTTTAAAAAAAACGTTCGAGGTCTGTTTAAGACACTATTTCATTGGTATACTATTACCGTGTAGCGCGCAGACATAAGTCGTATTAATTATTTCGAAATATTATTATTTTAAAAATTGCGAAATTTCAAACACAACGAAAGATAAATGGCGCAGTACAATGATTATGGCGAAAATCGCATAAACCACCAGATAGTGGTAAATAAAAGCAAATAATAATGTACAAAACATTAACAAGAACTGCAGCAAAAAAGGACATTACGTCGACTTGTACACGTTAAAAATAACCTCAAGCTGGCTCAAGGGCGCGGGGGCACGCCCCTCGCCAGCGATGCCACGCGAAACGTGAAGCCACACGTTTCTAATGAATATAAAACTTAGATTATAAACATAGCAATGATTTTAAACATTATTCCAGGGCTATTGGCCCGAGTTCATACAGGTCAAGACTGTAGACTGAAGCGAGGATAGATACATAACAGACAAATAAATGAAACGAGAAAAGAAAGCAGTTCGGTGTTGCGTATAAGTTGAATAAAGAATATGAGGGTAGGAATAAAATTATTCTGACGTGTAAAGGTGAAACAAAAAAGGATTAAATTAAAGCACACACACACTATCAGCCCGTCATCGTCCACTGCTGAACATAGGCCTCTCCAATTGAACGCCACTGAGATGAGTATTCTGTTCTAATCAAATCAAATCAGTCAGCTCACAATATTTAAACATCAAATCAAATTTGAACTGCTTTTAATAATTGCCAAGTTCCGGTTAAGAACACAATTTCCTTCAGCATCTTCAGCAGAAAGACGTCCATTAAAATCTTCCAACGTTTACATTATCTGTGTCCCAAATACGTTGGCCATAGATAAACTAAAACACGAGCAAGCTTAATAAGCCAGCTAATAATCGGTCTGTCGAAACGGCATTGCTTGCCCAACCCAACCTTGAAATGCGGTGACGAAACGCCGAATTGCCGTTTCATAACAGTATTACGAGTTGAGACCAGATGAGCATAAAAAACATCGACGTGATACCGTACGGTCCCAGTTTTGGGTAACGGTGTGTTCGCGAGAAAGTATACGATTAGCGCTAACTACTCGTAGTTTGAAATGGTATAGAGTTAGAACTTGATTGTTCGACGCCGCGTCGCCTATAACGACGTCTGTAGACATTGACCGCATCGGAAATTTTGTCAACAATATAGCTGTAAATTCTATTTTATATATCTGATTTTCCTTTTTAATTATGGCTCATTATTTTTTTGCGAGAATGGAGGATGTCATATTTTAACATACGTATATTACTTAAGAGATTTCATGGATAATATATAAATTATCTTCATAAATACGGTGTAAAATCATGTCTTGGTTTAAAATAATCAATCCACGAACGATATAGTTCTAATAGAAAGTCCGTAGCTGTTAACCGGTAACTGTCAGTGTTCTGCCAACCGTCAACTTAACGGGCGGTTCGCGATTTTTTGCTCACAAATGGAACAGACAACGCTACTTATTACCGCAACCTTTACAATGAAACCCACTTACTGTGTCAGTAACGCAGTAACTTATTGCAATAAAATGATGAAGAACGTGAGGTTTAAACTTACAAAAAACTTATATAATGATTTTTTCTAATTTCTTGAATGTTTTCGTTACATTAAATGGCAACATCACAATATTTTTTATCATGCGGCAACACTGAAAAAACAATATAAAAACATGGCTGCAAGAAGAATTGTCTATGCACTCCATAAAAACAAAATGTAGTAAGCAATTAAGTAAAATGATAAGCGTAGTATTTTGATAAAAATATTCAAATACAGGTCGCAAATTAAAACACGTAATTGTAATCCATCTTAAAATTACGTAAACTGTCCGACAGTATTGTAATGTTTGGTAATTACGGTGTCATCACAGGACATTAAAGTATTTATGACCGATTACTTATATTTTGAAAAAGAAAAAGTATAAACGATCGTATCCCGATAACGGGCTTATGATAAAAAGTTATGTACATAATTGTTTTTATCGTCACTCATATAAATAGAATAAATATGTATGTTGTAGTATTAATGTAAATATGTATGCTGTAGAATTTTTTAAGGATATCGGGTGTTGTGTTGTAACTGTTCTTCGGAATATTTGAATAAGTAACGGCTGTTAGTGTTTAGATGACATTTTACTAACTGTGAAACTCGTTATTGAAATTTCGCAAATGTATTAAATACATTAGGACATACCTACATAATTTATGCATATATTATACTTTAAAGTGATAACCCATATATGTTTTTTAAATAACGGATAAATAAGTAAAACTCAATGAGTAATTCAGTAAAGGATTTGAACCACGTGACATAGAAAAGCAAAAATCTATGCCAAACATTGTGACATGTCGCTTTAGATTGAATGAACGCAACAAAAAAGAATATTCCCACATTAACTTTGACATTTAACTCAAGTGACGAGAACATACATTTTATTACTCGGATTATATTCTGACAGTAATGTCAAATAAATACACTTCAAACATGTTCGGTTGTTGTAAGGTTTATAACATAATTCAAAAATGTATCGGTAGCACGAGAAGCAGGTGCGCTTTTCAAAAGTTTTTATCGAACGATGTCTTGACGGATAGTATGTAAACGCTCTTACTAGGTGCGATTAATCGTACAGTTAGTCGATGTAACGGCGTCTACATCTAGGGCGGCCCACTGACATCGAATACACTGGGGCACGCATTCTTAACACCATTCAATGGCGGATTTATCGATACACAGATAAAAATATAGAAAAAATATACAGACTAAAAATGTCTGCATGATAGATTAGTCTGAAATGTCAGTGGCAATGGCAAAAGGCAATGGCTAATTATGAAAAAATATTCAATATCACCGCATGCCCAGCGTGGAGATTACGGGCATGAACCCCTCTTTGGGGGAGGCCTGTGTCCAGCAGTAGACTGTGATAGGCTGATGATGATGATGATTCAATATCACAATTAATAAAAGTACATGTTAGAAATAACTCGATTTTACATTGAAGTACCGGATTTGGCAGGCATACGAACTAATCATTGATTATCTTATCATTATTTAATAATATCATCATTTAATTAGAAATGAATCATCACGATGAGTATTAAGTATTTTGCTTGATTCATCGACATTTGTAATTTCATAGATATTTATTACGCGTATTACTCAGCGATGGAGTTAGATACATTTTGTATATTGCAATTGTACAGTTTTAACCGGTTGTTGCAATTGATTACCGCATTCACTTCGCGGTTTTATATAACTTGCACAACACTGCGGTCCTACGTAGTTTGAACAAGAATCATTTACAAAATATTCTGGGACTTGTACCAACCACTGAGGTCCAATTGCGAAATTTACAAAAGGCACCGACCTACGTCAGAGCACTCATTAGTAAGACAAAACGGTCAAAATCCTCATAGGAAGTAGTTATGTAAAGCTTCCAAAATGCAATGAGATCGCTCAAAAACGCCTTAAAATTCTGTACAGTTACTCTAATGATCGTTTTCGAATTTCATAAGGAGTAAATTGTGAATAATTTCGTATAATACAATCGGGGGCACGTGTCCAATACTTCTACATAGTTACAAATGAATGCAAATTGTTCTTGAAAAGCATAATTTCAGATTTAGAAAGGACTCTCACGTTTCACGCCCGCTGTTCTCGTGCGGGGACACGTGACCGCGATACTTTTTTCTATGTGCATACCTGTATTATTTAAAAAAATCGATTAGCTTTATAACCCCGCCACAATAGACGGTTCTCGATTGTTTCATTCATTGTTTGCCAGGATAATAAAACGGCAAAACATTTTCGTTTCCTTCGTTTCCTGTCATAAACTGCACATAATTAAGTCATGTTTCGGACGACATTCGTGGTCAGAGAGCGTAATGCGATACTCAAATCGAGGGTGTTAGTTGTGCAAAGGTTAACGACACCGATCGATGGTGGACTGTAATAATAAAACGGCTGGCGTCAACGTTTCCAAGCCCACGCTGCTGCCAACGTGAGCTCGTTGCGAAATCCAAATATTATTGTTCGAAAACCTTTAATAAGTCCTAAGAAGTCACGTGCTCTGTGGCATGCTTCTCCCTTCTTTATTTAGAAATCAAAAGTTTGGTTTTTTGAAAAAAAAACGCCCATCAAAAATAGTGCAACATTTTCATCCAACACCGGATATCGGTTCACGGAAGGTTTACTTCAATAACCTTTGCACGCTCGGTGCAGTTAACACGAAAGGTTAGGAAATGCGTATTATTAACGAGTTCGGTTAACATGAACGGGCGAAAAAACAGTAAATGTGGCAACACGGTTTCACAAAGGTGATCCACATCTAAGTCGCAACGCGGGATCTTGCGACAGCATTTTTGCAACTCCTACTCGGCTCTATTTTGCAACGCGCTATTTAGACAACTGTAACTTTTCTGTTACTAACCTAAGGTCATTCTTTGTTACAGAACCAATTTGAAGTGTCGTGCGGACCAGGCGTCGTCCGCCGCAACATGGTCGCCGAGTTCATACTGAACCAGCAACAGCTACTGAGCGCGGGTGCGGGCGCCGGACTCTGTCCCGCCCCACCGCCAGCACGAGTGCCGCCGCCGCCGCGCGCGCGTCTCTCTGTTTCCCCGCATTTCCCGATGGACCAGCCACCGCTCTCCGTTGGCTCGCCGCCCGACTCCCATGATTATAACTCCTTCGATTTCAACAAGCGTAAGGAGTTCTTCGGCCAGCGCAAGCAACGTGAATTTATACCCGACAACAAAAAAGATGACGGCTACTGGGATCGTCGGCGTCGTAACAACGAAGCCGCCAAGCGTTCTCGCGAAAAGAGGCGTTTCAATGATATGGTCCTCGAGCAACGCGTAGTCGAGTTGTCCAAAGAAAATCACGTGCTCAAGGCTCAGCTGGACGCCATCAAAGAGAAGTACGGCATCTGCGGCGAAACTCTCATCAGCATTGACCAAGTGCTGGCAACTTTACCCACTTGCGATCAGGTGCTATGCGTAACTAAGAGAAGTAAACTCTCTGGTAGCGCCTTATTCCCGCCTGCACCTCCGCCGCCGCCTCCAGCGCCCCCTGCGTCGCCTCCATCACCGCCCCCGCAACGCGCTCCAGAGCCCTACCAAGAAAGGCTGCCGCCCCCGGAAGCTTATTACCCACACCCTGCTCATTACGAACCACCTGGCTCGGTTCTCAATCTGTCAAGGACCCGCCGTGCTCCATCGCCCTACGAATTGTCTTCACTCTCCGGTTCGGGCGACGAGACGGCCGAACAGTATGCGCCAGAAAACAATTGCTTGCCTCTCAAGCTCCGCCACAAATCACACCTCGGAGACAAGGACGTTGCCAGTGCCCTGCTATCCCTGCAGCACATCAAGCAGGAGCCGGGTCCCCGTTCTTCTCCGTCTTGGGACGGCGAAGGCTCTAGTGACGAAAGGGACTCCGGTATCTCCCTGGGTGCGGAATACAGGCCGCAGCGGACGGATGAGAGGCTCGCGGAGGAAGAAGACGCGCACCTGAAGGCTGAGCTAGCGCGGCTCGCCACCGAGGTGGCAACATTAAAGAACATGATGAATCAAAACAAGGCGAGGGCGCACGAGCACTGAGCGCGGCCACCAGCTGAGCACTCGCCCCGCGCTCTCGCGCCCCGCGCCGCGCCTGGACCGCGCCGCGCCGCCCTGCGCCGCCTCGCGCCGACCCGAGCCCCGAACCCCGTTTCGCGATGACGTGTCGATCTTATTCGTACAAACTGTCTCAACTTACCCTCCCTAGTAGTCGCAAGTTACCACGTTGTAAAGAGATGAAGATATATATTTGTATAATATTGTGCAGCTGTACGCGGCTAAGTCGCAACGCCTATTTTTAATCCTTCCTAGTAGTTGTATTGGTGTATCTGTATCGTTCCGTAGGGTAACGGCCCGCGAGCCAGCGCGTCGCGGGCCCATCAGTATAAGGAGACTAATTACGTTCGGTTTAGACTTTTCGAGCAGATAAAACTTATCTACTCAGTGATAGATTTAAAGAAAAATGCATTTTTAGTGTTGAGCTATGTATAATGTATATGTAATATATAAGTAAGCGAAGTAGATCTGTTTCATCTATTCGAAGATTCATTGGTGAAAATCGATGGCTAAAGACTACGTTTTGTAAGTTCTACTTTTAAGTATTTTTTAAGTAATTAAGTCCATTGTAGATGGTTATTTATAAAAATTAAATGTATAGTCTTTCTCATTCGGAATGCCCGTTAAGTTCCAAACCAAAAAAAAATGTGTAAAATAAAAATAGGTCCTCTGGATAGCTGTCAAGAAATCGCAAAATATTTTTAAGATACACAAATCCTATTGTAATGCAGAGCGTAACAGGAAATAAGAATACCAGTGCCTTTGACAATACATACCTACCTAATTAACTAAATAGCAACCTAAAATAATATTTTTGTACATGTTTAGAAATAAATTGGCGATTTCAGCGAATCGATCCGTGTGAAGTACCCCGCAGTCCCCAACCACGTGTGTCTTGCCCGCGCGATCAGATCGCAAATGTATTGCAATGTTTCATGATTCTGTTACTCGGAGCGCCACGTCCGCTAATAATTTGCATCTTAGCGTTTTATAGCGTACTTAATCAAACAATGGACCATCGTGGTCAATCGTGGCCCATCGAGTACCAGAAACATTGACGACTTAACGCGTGGCGTTTCATTTTATATCGATATTGCATTTCAGTAGTAAAGAACACCTGGTCGGGAACGGTAACCCTAAAAGGCTAGATCGGAAGTATTCGATTGTATCGTAAGTATCACTCCTATATTGCCCAAAGGGCATGTGATGGACTGAAGGAGTTATCAACTAAGTATTTATTTATTCGGACCGCGAAAGAGGATTTTACAATTTATTATCTTTGTATAAGCAACACTATACGATATGAATAAATTGTGTACATTGCAAGTAATATGAATTTTATTTTCCTATTCTCTCCTAAGAACACATTAAAACCCAATTAGACCTAAATAATTGAAAATAGTTCTTAATTTCTTCCATCTAACACAACACATTAATAGACAATAATTACTCAAATTATAATATTTCACCAGAATTTCAAATTAAAAAAAAAAAAACAAATTTTACCACCAATTAAAGGAAAGGGGGTACCTTTAAAACACAGACCGATGAAATAACACACCGAAATCTCTTGAAATCGTTAGAAACGGCAATAATGTAAAATTTGACGGTTGCAAATCATAATTCGAACAATGGAATGTCACGTAAATCACGTAACATTACAGACGTATAACAGGAATAATATGTATGAAATCAACTGGTCCCTTGAAATGGCAATTATTACTATTAAATAAATAAATAATCAATTTGACAACACATGAGACTCCATGACGTAATTGTAATATAAGTTTCAAATATCTGACAAGACCAACATAGTATTGCTTCGCACCTGTATTTAAAACCACATACACCACTGAAAAATATAAAAGATCCTTTCACAGACCTAAATCTACCTGAACTGTACCCTGCCAGCCTCGTAAAATTAAGGCACTTAAGGCAAAAGTAACAATATTTAAAAAATGATACCAACATTAAAAATCTAACATAAGATGAAATGCGACCATCTTTAAGATCATTGTATACAAACAAATAATTGAATCTTAAGTAGGTAAATATTATACAGGAAATCAGACAATTTTAAAATACGAACTGTGCAATTGCTTAGGAGGCCCAAATCCAGCAGTGAGACAAAAAACGTCGCTGCCACATATTTAAAAACCAACGGTATTACTGCAAGCGAAATACACGTTGGTTGTTTACACACTTCTGACTGTACGTAGCTGAAAATAATCAACATACTTGGAAGATACAGTTGTGTAACATTAAGCCATAACATGTTATGCAAAATTACACATTCAAATTACATACTAAATCATAGGACGTTTCAGCCAAGCTGTTTTGGATAGCGGCTGGAAGTAATATCAATTAGAACTTTAGTCTTACATAAATATTTCAATTATTTAAAGTTGCTGAGTTATAGAACAAGCCATGCTTGGAGTTTGTCTAAAATTCTAAAGAATAGGATCCACAGAGAAGTTATTCAATAAAAAACTAAAGTAAAGGACCATGGCTCAAAGGATTAACAAGATCAAAAGTCGGTTTCCTGAAGAAGTGGCACAATGATATCTGGTCAAGTAGGGATTGAAAGTTTATACCAGATTTTCTCAGTTTGTTAGCTAGACACGTGAAATTTTAGATTTACGGTCTAGATTAGCAAAAAACCTCTGCATGTTTCAGAGGTGTGAAATAGCGGATACAAATTCGTCTAAAACTGTTTTTGGCTCCTTTAAATTATAGATTTGTTCACATATACCTTTTAGGCAAAAATAGAGTTGCATGATTTATTAGAATGCTTAAATATCGACTTTTGTGTGAGCAAAGCAGTAGGTAAAAGCTAGTATGGTCTAGAACACATCATTAACAATTTCACTTTGACTATGTACGAGTTGAGTCAGAAACATTTAAAAAATATTATATAAATAGTTATAATGCTTACTGGTCAATAGAAAAATCAGCTGAAAATTCACACAGCTGAAAACAGTTACAATGTAAGTAAGCACTATTAGGGTTGTCAACGTCTTATATTTACAAGAACTTATGTAAAAAAATGAAAAACTACGAGTACGTTTTTTAATAATAATTTTTCTCGGTTACTTGAGTTCCTTAAATACATAGACGATTTTTATTTCGCTTTGAATCAAGTAAACTTCACAATTAATTTGTGATCGCGTTTTAACAGATTTCGAAATTCGGAACATCTGACGTTAACTTATATATGTTATTAAGATTATATCAATCACTTTGTTAGTAAACATATCGCAAGGAAGGCATTCTGTATCTGACCAAAATAATAATGTATATTTTGTATGTAGCTTTTCTTATATTTGCCATAGCATACGTGCCCTTGTCTAAATATATCTTAACCTATACATACGAGAACATACATACATACCATAAGTATATCAATCCCTTCTGAGAGGATACGTGTAACCAATAGAGAATGGTAAATGGTTTGATAAACTTGATGAGTAATTTTATTACGTAAATAGGAAAGCGAGATTTTTCATCTAATATAATATTTATTACAAAGATGTATTTGTAGTTGGTAGGAAAATATGTATGTATATTCCAATTTGCCAATCAGTTCAAAAATTATGTATTTTCAATATTTTATAATGTTTGGGATTGTCACGAAAAATTGATAAAGTATAATATCGATACAGTATCAAAACAAAAAAGTATCAGAACAAAAAAAAAGTAACAGAACAAAAAAGTATTTGAAAAAAAGTATAAGAACAAAAAAAGAACACAAAAAAGTAACAGAACAAAAAAAGGAACAGAACAAAAAGTGTCAGAAAAAAAAAGTATCAGAAAGAATTTGCGAAGTGTCAACCCTGGCGCAGGTACTAAATGACGCGTGTATTTCTGGCAGGTGACCCGGTTACAGATTACGTAGTGCAGGTATTTTGCTAGTTTTTGCTAATGCCGGTGAATTTAGCAAAGATTTAATAACTGCACGTATTTATGCTCACACAATATTATAATAGCTATAAATAACGCAAGACCCTAAAATAATGTGAACGAAAAATAAAAGTAAAGTATTTAATAAATTACTTGAAGTGTAAGAAAAGTAAAAAGAAGTAACGCAAAGCAATAACGGGTAAGGACCAATTGCTCTCCTAATGATAAATAGTCAATATAGCCTATTCTTCACGAGAATTTGCAATAAAACTAATTATGATTGAAAAGAATCATTAAAACGATGCATTCACGATTCATTTTGCTGTGAACATTGAACCATTGAACACTTACCAGCCTAACTCACATATGTTTTTTCGAGATGGCTTGAATAATTTTGGACCCAACCGAGGTCGTTTATTATGAGCTCCCGCCGATTGTAGTGAGATCGATAAAAACAATCCCCCTCTTAAAAACAAAGTTGTGTGAAAAGTATATTTTAAGTCTTATGAAACTGAAATACAACTTACGAAAACGTCTCATATTAAGACAGAATAATGAGTCTTTCGTCCAACACTGGTATGCCGCTTTCGTTTCATCCGTTGGATCCCGTTCGAAGCTCCCGAACATTCTAAGGACTTCTAATAAACAGCTTTGATTTACAATTTCTTCCGCATTTCTTTTACGTCCTTTGATGAAACCAGCGTAAGTAAAGATAGAGAGAATTAAAAGAAGAAAAATACACTTGAAACACAAATCAAAGATAACTGAGTCGCGTGGTTACTCGATATTAAATAGGATAAAACTCTACTACTTCGAAAACAATACAATCATTAATTTTCCCAGACCTTTGTGCTTATATGATAGACTGCATCCCAGATAACAGGCCTAAAATTGCACAACATAATTTGGTGAACCTAATAGAAGATATGTTATTATCCTTATAGTATGAATATGTAAACGTATAAAAGTTCCGTGTAGCATACGAAGAAAAGTATCTTCAAAGTTAATAAACGCCTGCCGTATTTAAATAGCATAATCATAATAATGCTTAATGCGGTTAGCATTCCCGGAGGAGTTTGTTTTGCTAATTATAAACTAAATAATAAATGACAATATCTTGTGGTAGTTCTAGTGCTATATACCACCTACTGGTGTGCAACTACAAATAGAAC
>DWMG01001429.1:0-15233 GCA_018244855.1 Elbella merops
AAATACCGATCGTTATTGGCAAAAGTAATAAAAGGTTAATTTTTTAAAGTGAAGACAGTAAGAAAGAAAGAGGCGATAGTCACGAATGGACGCTGCCATCCATATACATCAGCAACTTAATTCGAGGCTGACAGGTTCTTGAGAACAGGGAGTTTCATCTAGCATACACATGGACCAGCAATCGCACTCTTCAGATCGAAACACAAATCGAGAATAAACACAAGTCAAAAGTGACATAAGTGACAGCCTGATCGTGTCACCACCCACTTTCTACTTGATATGTTCCTCATAGGGTGCATAAACCACATTCAATGCACTTCGGAACTTAAAATTCAATTCTCAACATTTCTTTCGAAACCCCATTAAAAATCACCTTTCGGGCTGTTGCTAGAATATTCCATTATATCTTTTCATCAGCATTGTCACAAATCACGGTTCTCTGCTGGATATAATATATGCCTCTTATTATAAGCGCCTCAGCGCCTTGTCCTCGGATTGCCTGAACCAGAATTAAATAATATCCTTTAAATGTCATAAAATTACGAATAAAATTTTAAAAGGCATTTATTGACGACGTCCTGATCGCTCAATTTCTGCTCCAATCGATCTTTAATCCGCTGCATTCGAAGAATTTCTTAGAGAAATCAATTCATTCTATTGTAATGAATTCAAATGATACTTTTCCATGCATATCAAATCTTAAAAAAAAAAAATTTGGACTAGGTATACACAGAAACCTGAAGATTGGTAGAAAGGTTAGGTGTTTTATTTTAATAGCAACAAATCTAATGGCAACATTGTACCTTTTTTGTTAAAAAAAATAAGGCTGCAAAAATGAAATTAATTTCGTCCATTTTGTTATCAAAATTTAAAACAAAAGAGCTTTGTAGGACTTAATAAATTTTTTTCCAACCCTATTTATTGCACCACTGTTGGATACAGGTCACCTTTCAGAATGAGAGGCTTAAAGCCATAGTCATCCGCGCTGGCCAGGTGGGGGATGGCAGGCTTCACACGCCTTAGAGTACATATTTAAATGAATTCTAAGTTGTACAGGTTTCCTCAAGTTTTTATCTTTCACCGTTATAGCAAGTGGCAATCTTAAAACGCACATTTTAAAGAGATTCTCGTCAGTATTTGAATCCGGACCAGCTGGAGTGAGAGATTGAATTTCAAACCACTAGAATCTCACTGACAAAACACTGAAGTACAATTTATTGCTATATATTTCAAAACCGGAAACTATTTTCAAAATGTGAAGTATCTACATTTTGAAAATAGTTTATAATTAATTAGGAATTAGCATGTATTATCATCTATTAGCAGGAACGTGTTCTGAGACCGGCCACTTTTCGCTCGAACTGTTCCTCACATGGTGCAATAACCTCGTTCACCGCATTCGAGAGCTTGCTGTTGAGATCTGATTAAAGCTACCAGTATTCTACTTGCAACTAAATGGAGAATATTGGTAGCTCCAAATTGAATTGAAAATTTACAGTTCCTACTTCAGATACAATTAAGATTCGGTGTTAAAGTGGAAACTATAATTATGAGGTTATGTGTTAATGGGTAGAATACGATTATAATAAGCGAAGTTAAAGTGGAGAATACAATCATAAAATTTGATATAAAATTGAAGAATATAATTATGAGACTACCTGTTAAAGTGGAGAATAAAATTACAATAATAGATGGTAAAGCGTAGAATAATTCAAGTACGAACTACACGTTATCAATAAAATTAAGTACGAACAGATAGTCGTACACTATTTGGAAATCCCTGAAATATTATTAGTATGACTAATTACATACTTATTTGACATGTTAAATTTTTTTAAGCAAAAACCCCTGTCAAGAAAATAGGAGTGTAATATCTGGTAGGAGAAAATGAGTTTGACTCTGACCGTACAATTTCTGCTCGAAGCGTTCCTTATACGCTGCATTACCGCCGTCCGCCGCATTCGAGAGCTATTTGCTTCGAATATCAGATTAATGTCGCCACTTTTCTACTTGTCGCTGCCACTAAAATAAAATCAACCTTGCTTTCTGAAAGATCTTTCCATAAAAGTATTACTCGTATTGTTAAGTATTACTAGATATTTCCATAAAAGTATTAGTGGTCGAAGAAGACGCAGGATAGGTCTGTAAGGATATTTGGTACTGGTGCTCTTTGCCGACCATGTAACGGATCTGGCGTAATGATATAAAAATAACATTTAACTTAAATGTAGTCACTTAAATATAGTCACTCTGCATCCACTTAAAGGTTTTATAGTATTTGTTAACAATAAACAAGACCGTACAAGAAAAGTTTTCTATATCACATCACCAATTTATTGTTTGTCTACACTACTGTGTGAACTAAAGCTATTATTTTTAAAGTATAAAAAAATTAAATAAATCATAAATTGAGCGACAAAAAACCAATAAAGTAGTGAGAATAAATATGATATTCCTACTAAGTTATTTACATCTTTATGGTCATGAGTTTTGACAGCCAAATTTCCGCTAAAACTGTTTCTCTCACGATGCATTACCCGTGATCACCTTATCGAGAGCAATTTGCTGCGGACATCAGATTAATGTTGCCACTTATCTCTACGTCGATGCCATTAAAATGAAATTAACATTTTTAAGGCTGTTCTAAAAACAACGAGAAGAAAAAAATAACTATTAGCAAGAACATGATTATAAAGCTGCGCCCGCCGTGCTCTTCGACGAATATAAGAGCTATTGAACGCGGTGATAAAATTAATGTTGCCACTTTTCTCGCTAAAACAGCCCATTCCCTGATACCACTTTAAATGGAGAACTTAAGCGTATTAGAAACGCCGTTTCCACCAATATAGCAGTTATTGAAAGTGGAAAAATAGCAAATCGATACTTACATAAAATTTCATCGTTAAATTATTTAAAAACCTAACATAGATCTCAGGCATACCAGCTTAAAAACATTTTCCTGGATTGTTATCAAACTATACACCTATGAAAATCCTTTATAATATTTTCTATTCGTGACATTTTATACATATAAAAAATAGAATTCAACGAAAAAACTGAACTGGAATCGGCACTAGCAACCATTCCGTTGTTATCTGTTCGCAAACAAAAACCTTTAGGCAACGAAAGAGAGGTAACTATTTGGACACACGAAAATCGTCACCTTAAAAAACGAAGCGCATAAAATAGAACGTATGCTGTAAAGAAACCTCTCTTGAAATTGAGTAAGTTTTAATACACTTTAAATATACGTTTCCATATACATGCACATGCAGCGAGTAACATGGTTGCTGTTGCAACAGAGCAAACGTCCCCAAATATAAATACGATTTAAACCTTACGCTCGCGTATAAAATGGGGTTACAGTTAAAGTGTATACATTCCACTCACTTTCTGCGACCGGTAGAAATAATACTAAGGTGTAAACGCGAATGCTGAAACCTTTATTACCATCGTTAAGCTACAATTCTACGTTTCGAAAAGCACCGCGAATATCGTCTATAAAAAAACGGCATTTACCTTATTTGTAGATGTTAAATGTCAAGTCGGAAGTGTAATACAACTGTTATGTTACATCGGTACAAAAATACGGATACAATTATCATAAAAGTTAACGGCTGCAGAATGGTTGTTATTTGGAAGAAAGGTAATATTTTGGGAACGTCATATATCGTACTTGTTTGTTGAAGCGGACTCATCTTTTATTTATAAGGATGACAGATTTAAAAGAGCTTTATGAAATTGGATAAAACGGATGGAACAAGCCTTATTGCACACACTTTATCCTCTATAACACAAAAGGTTCTGTTGTGCCTCCAATTGTCTCTCCATATAACCTTTGCCGTCATGGAAACTTCATGTTCTAATCTAACACAGCCTAAGGCATGGTCCGAAGCTTACAGATGTGTCTCTAGACAATTGGTATTGCATTTCTCACTCTGTACTATTCCAGGGATAAACTGCAACCCCCTATTCCCCATCACTCATAAAACAGCGTAAGCCCGCAAACCTTGCCAACTTAACCCTGTGAAGCCGTGAAGCTTTCAGCTTTAAAAAAGAGGAATTCGCACTCAGCCCGCCATCTTGTAAGAGTACATTAATACATTATTGGACATACGAACTCTATATCTAATATGACGAAAAGTTCTAATTATTTATTTTATTGATTCTTTACTTATACTTATATTCTAGTTTTTCTTTTGTTATCTTTATGTTTGCAATTTGATTTTTTATATAAATTACGTGTTGGACGAGGTAAAATGTAAAAAAAAATTAACTTTGTTAGTATTAATCCATGGTAGCCTAGTTGGGTTACGACTTAGTCTCCCACTCGTGCGGCCCTGGGAACAAAATCCTGGCGCGCTCCTTTTTAGAAGAACGTACGTTTTAAGGTCAAAACGAAAACCAACCCCAAGAAACCTGTAATTGTCCATGACCTCTTAGTCACTTCAAGGTTGCCAAGCCGCACTTGTCCAGTGTGGTAGACTATTTCCTTAACTCTTTTTATTTTGAGAAGAGACCCATGGCCAACAACGGAACTAAAACAATACTGATCATGAGTAGAATGAAAATATATACATAAATATTCCACATGATAGTAGCGTTAGTAGCATTGTAGAGAATTCTTTGTATATGAAAAATCAAATCTTCACACTCCGTTGCGCGTGTAACTTGACGATGTATGCATGATATTATGAAAATTTTGTCACGAGGAGTAATATTTAGCTTACTGTCGTAACATGTTATACATTTGTATTCAGTAATACATAATTTTTATTAACGCAATAAAAATATGCCACAATTATCCAGACCACTTCAGCTAAGTACCACTGCGGTAAATCAAATCCTACGTACACACATAATAATATTTATTTTTTGCTAAAATATATTAATGTGAGTGTCTCTGGAGTGCATTTCATTTCACTGTAATTAGCGCAACGTTTGATTTAAAGGACTTTTAATTAAAATATTTTATTCATTTTTAGCATCAAATTATTACGTAGTACCGGTTTTTATACATTTTTTGCTGCGAGTTATTACATAATACCGGTTTTTATAATTGCAATTCGTCGAGAGTCGCGCGTTCATTGAGCTATGGAAAGTCGTAATGCAGCATTCCCACGGGAAATCTGTCCTATTGCGGGCCTGTTGTTCAACTGTATGTTGTTCGGAATAAATGTCGCGTCTGACATTACTGCTCTTTGATGGATCGTTCGTTCGCTCAATTATTTCATTAATTTTCGAACAAATATAACCCTATTTTATTTGTCGTTGTGATAGGTGATATTATTGTCGATTGCTTGTTTTTATAAGCCATAATTAGTATGAATACATTTATGTTGTATAGATTTTACCGCTAATAGAAACACCACTTCAGAGGTTATATTTTGTCTCTATTTATATTAACTCGACGTTATATTTATAGCATTTTTTTTTTCAGTTTACTTTTATTACTGGCTACAGATAAGAAAAGGCCGAGCGTATTATAATAAAAACAGTATCAAAACAAAGTACCTGCGCGAACTAGTTCCATTTATCTTTTCAGTCTTTGAAGTACTCCGCAAAACAACATCATGTAGCGCCATCTATTATTGAATTAAGTGTTAATATTTAACATGAAATTGAAGTTGTGCTGTCACCCTTCTTATGTAAAAAGTAGGATGTCCTACTACTGGGCAAGAGACTCTCTGGACGCACTCTCTGCATCCACAACGAATTGGAGGGTATAGCCAACTGGTGGGTTAGATGTTTTCAAGTCACCTTGTTCGCGGAAAACATTATCTATCGATTATTACTCAAGGATGAGATGATGATTAGAAACATGAAAATGTTCACGAAAATTTTCCACTACAGTACACCTATTCAAAAGCTGACTTAAGCATGGTAAGTGCAATGATAGTAGCGATAACTGTTACTCTTTTCTAGAATATTCTATCTATCGCGCTGTCATTGCATGGCAATTGGATGTCAAATACTAATTGAAATTCCATTGTTTTTGCGTTGTTTTGTGTACTGTTTTGGTACTTTTGTGTAGAGCTTTAATTACTAATAAATATACATGTAGCGTTGATATACTGGTAAGCGGATACATACTTAATTTATTTTATAATAAGCGTATACTGAAGCAAGTAACGGGAACCATTTCTATCGATCGCTAATATAAAATTCTTGTAATGTAATCGCTAAATTGTAAGTCAACCCTCTTCACGTGTTTATTAAATTTGGTACATTCGACCAGTTTCGACTGATAGCTGATAAATTGACGAGGCTTGTACGTGACGTGTCCCGCGCTCCCAGTCGTGATGAGTCAGGTACACGCCAGTAGGTCAGACAATAATTTGATAGTTGATATAACATTTTAGACGTTCCCAATTGTTTTCTATAATACCTTTTAGTTCTATAAATCTATGTTTTCTTACATTTCGCTTATCACTCACAATATTTACCTAAACAAGGTAAATTCTAAATATCAAACCGAAAGCATTAATCTTATTTACATTCCGCACGAGCGAGGATAGCGCGGGTAGGTTCATTAAAAAATTACTCTTCGGCCTCTAGTCCCGAAATAAAAAAGGTCAGAAATGGTTCGGTATCAGCTTCGCCGTGACGATGTGAAAATCCCGCGATGTCCCTGCATTGATACATGGGCCTGTATCGGCTGATAGCATGGCTGATAAATTGACGCACGGTGTACGTGACACGCGCCCCTGCCGCTGACTCAGCGGTACGCGCGTACTGGCCGCAGCGACACCGATTACGTAAAAGTGTGTATACACATTGATTATCTACTAAATTTAAATGTATATTGAATAAGAATGAAGTTCCTGAACAAAGCTTAACTGATCACGGCAATGAGAAACATATTTATCTATGGAAGATTCATTTGGTTTCATAGTCATTTACATTTACAAAAAACCATTAATATATTATATGTATAAAATATGGATTCTATTGTCTTATACTACTGTCTACTTTAGTCTGTTATGGAGTTACTTGAATATTTTCCACTAAGAAGTATTACTTGAATTCAAATATAAATAAGTCTAAGGAATAATTTATTATAAATTACATTATTGTATTACATGATAATAATCTTGCAGAAGAAAGGTTGTTCATATTGTTAAGGGGTTTAGAAACCAAATTAACTTCCAACAATTTTCTCATATTAGGTATGTTCAGAACACAATTTTGCAACTACGTGGCCATTGTTACATTACAGTATAATCTCGTTCGTACAATCTTGTTGTTACAAGCACCATTGTGTTCCGCTGATAAGCAGCGTATGAGGACAGGCAAATAATTTGGTTATTATTTAGTGTTTGCACTAATGATGTTTTTAATTAATTAAGCATCTATTGTGATATGGTTCGTTGGTTGAAAAATGTATCTATGATGTTGCTAGCTGAGTCACCGGTGTTAAATGAGGCATTTTTAAAATACCTACATTACGATCATGTGTCATACGAGTAGTGTTCCAAAATCATCATAAAAAAATGTAAAAGAGATATGTTTATATCTTATGTATCTCAAAGTAATAATCAATATTCTCTGTTGAATTATAATTAATGGTGTAATATAAAAAAGCGTTTTAAAAATAAGTCAATAATTAAAAATTAATAATAACGCCATAACAGTAACAAATGTATGAAGATGCTACTTGCTTTAAGTAACAGAATATCCAGGGTATATGATAACAGTAAACAATGGTCTTGAAGAATGAGGAAGAATTGAGAATGATGAAGAAAAACCTATAGATACTTGTAGACCGTCAAATACGTATTTACTGTCATTTTAATTTATGACGAAACTACGATATCTCTTTGAATAAATTTTGCGAAAACTAAATAATATGAGAGTTTCAAAGATGCTCAAGTTTGCTCAATTGATTCGCAGTCAGATTGAGATAGCAAATACCGGTCTGGCATAGAATAAGCAATACTAAAAGCTTATCCGTCATTTTAGGAGCAATTGGGACAAATTTTCAATAATTCTATCCATCGTTATAATCGGAACTTTATGCATTATAATCCCATTCGCAAGGTATTGTTTTTGTAAAACTTTTAACATTTTCAACATTTATAAAGAATTTCAGCAAACCGAGATTCGAAAGATGTAACAGATTCATCCTAATATATTAACACTAAATGTTACAATTATTCATATGTTTTATTCACACCAAATTTTGTATAATGTGCATACTTATTAATATATTTATACACAAACAAACAGGTATAACGAAAGCCGAACTTAAGGTTTAATGTAATCCTTCAACAATCAATCATATTTACCGTTCAACCATCGTTCCATAAACGTCCACTGTGTGCATAGACCTTCTGTGTAAGACGCAACTCCATAATATTATATCTGCGATTATGTTATTAATAATAGTGCTTAAACTTGTTCCGTATAATGGTCAACTGTGTGTTGCTGATAAGCAAACAATGAGAAGCAGCGGGTAATTGAGCAATAACTTCATATTACTGCATATTTAGTAGTCCACATTACGGCAGCGGTCCCGCCGGCTGGCCCGTCGTTTGCAAGGATTTGGCGTTTTATATCTTTGGCTTATCGAAATTTATGCGTTCTAAATTTCCTTGTTGTTTATTTTTATATGTTTGTTATTAAATAAGCCGTTTTTCTAATTTAGAATTTCTACTAGTGAATCGGAGTCTGGATGTGTGCCCGGTGTATAGCAATAGGCTCACCACCTATTTCATTGTGGGACTTAAACGTAACTGGTGAAACGTGGGGGTGTACTACACTCCTCTGCCTACCCCTTCGGGGATTACAGGCGTGATTACACGCGTTACATATTTTCGTAATTTTAAGAAATATTAAGATTTTATTGGTCGCATCGTATTAATTACATATATCGAAATTCATCTTATATTAATTACTAAAATGAAAATCAAGTAAATGAACTGAATGAACGGAAGAACGAATGAACTGAAGCTACGCTGTCATGACTCTAAAGTGTTATTTATTGGTATAACATTAACCATACTTTCGTAATGAAAAAATGTAGGTACATCATGTTTCTGCATGTTGGGACCGTAAAATAAGAACACGTGTCTAAATCTCTTTTACGTCTGAATTTCATCTCTGTGATCCATGCTATCCAAAATGTAAATAGCTCTAAATCAGTCCACAAGTATTCAAACTCAAATATTTATTGTTTTTACTGTTATATAAAATTAACTAGTATTTATTTAGTAGAAATCCGTCTGTGGAGAATGAAAATAAAGAGAGAAAACCAGACAACAAAACAAAAACTAGAACAACTGATATATTTTGAAATAACACAACAACAATGTTTCGATTATTACTTTAATAACAATCTAATAACACCCGCACTAGTAGTGCGAGGCAACTGAAACATTTTCTTATCAAAAGGTTACAGCTTAGGACTTTTGAGTTCATAAGATTCAGTTCATATTTTATAAAATATTCATAATACCGAAAAAAGTGCTCAGTAAAATTGTATTCGATGTTTTCCATTACTTTAAATTATAATTGTTACTTTCCATTACTATTAATTATATTTAATATTTTCCATTACTATAAATTTGATATTTTTCATTACTATATTTAGTATTTTCAATTACTATTATTTTAATTTGGTATTTTCCATAACTCTTAATTAGAATTAGCATTATCCATTACATTCCATTACTAAATTCATTTACAAGTACGGCGATATAATATATCTGTATTAAATAAAATTCCCTCTTCAATAGATGAAAATAATCCCAGATACAAACTTTGACACGAGGCTAAAAGAAATACGGAATTCCGTTTACCGTTCAGTAACATTTCAAATGACCCTTATCAATTCGCTCATGTGTCAGACTGTCCATTAGGTATCTACTTTGTACATGTTACATTAATAAACTCTGAACTGCTTAAATCATGATTGACGCGTTATAGCAAAAAAACTGCCAGATCGTCGGACAGTATTATTTATTCAGAGATAGCTGAACTGTGTTGAGAACATAATTTAGTTCTAACTTAGACATGTCACGAAGAATCCAATTATGAAATTCACGGAATACTACTATTGAAGTATTTAACTATTATTTAGTGTTTAACTAACATTAAGCAAAATTTCATACGACTTAATATTGCTTTTATGAAGGCGTATTTTATTTATAATTTAGTAAAGACATGTTGAAATCATATTTCAATTATAAATTAGACATATCACAAAAGCTCAAAGTATGAAATTCGTGTGATCCTATGAATCGTCTATACCTATAAATATAATTTAGTGTGTAATTGAACAAATGAATACGTTAAATACAATAAAACACAAATATTTAGAACATTTTATTAATTTGAAATTAATGTTCTTTTTCTTTCCACTAAGTTTTCTTTCATTAATTGCGACTTACAAAATTGGATTACAATTATCCGGAAATAATAAGGTTACCTATGTGTTTGTTATAAAAAATATTGTAATGAAATTCGATAATAAATATCAAAGAATGACCGAGCCCTTGTTAAAAATGTTGTTCTAATGAGGACAAAATAACGAATTTTGCCGATGGTTTATTTGATATTTTGATTTATTAAAGGCAATTTACATATGTCGATATTTTTATTGCCTCGTTGGTCGAATGGTTGCAATCGAAAGTGCCCTCGGAAGGTCCTGGGTTCAAATCCTGGATCGGGTACTATTGGCTTTTCTAATTTAGATTTTCTAGTAGTGGTTCGGAGACTGGATATGTGTCCGATGCATGGCAATAAGCTCACCATCTATTTCATAGTAGGACGTAAACGTAACCGGTGAAACGTGGGAGTGTTCTGCACTCCTCTGTCTACCTCTTCGGGGATTACAGGCGTGAAGTTACGTTTAATTATACTTTCAATCAATAATCCTATTATGTACATGTTATGGTCATGGTACAATTAGTAATTCATTATCAAGTATACAAAAGAAACATATACAAAACACACACGCACACACACACGCACGCACACACGCACGAACACACACACTAACACACACACTAACACACACACTAACACACACACTAACACACACACTAACACACACACTAACACACACACACGCCCACGTGCACACTCGCGTTCACGCATATGTTTGTATGTATATATTTGTTCTGTTGTATAAATGGCTTTATTCCAGTTTTATACCTCGTACTAAAATTCAACACCCTAATACTAATAGTGGTCTATATTCTAATGCAACTTCAATGTTACAGACGAACATGCGACTATTGAGAACATTGGTTACTTTCAGGAAATTATAAAAAAGAGGAATTATGAGATGGATAAAATTAGACGCAGTCGTACCAAATTGACATTCATTAAAAATTCAAATTCAGGGCGCTACGGTGCTCATTGGGGTAGACCTAAGTTCAGTAGGGGACAGAGATAGGTTGATGACGATGATGATGATGAAAAACAAAAAAACACATTTGTTTAAAATTGTAGTATTCAAAAAATTACACTTGTCTACACATAATTTAGTTAAACGTAGCAAATTAGCGAACATAATATATTGTAAAACGTTTAAATTGAAACTGTAACTAAAATTAAGGGCAGACAAAAAGAAAAGTATAATTTTTGCGTAAATATTATCAACATCGAGCGATTAGGACGCTCTCAAATCGGGACTATGGAACTTCGTAATGTTGTGAGGTAAACGCGAACTCCGGCCAAGCGCTCACCTAATTAGCTAAGTTTATAAATTTGTTACCTATTTGGTGTAATAAGTACTTCAGAAAGCTGGCAAACGAGATTTTTACAGCATTCAGAGGTATCTTTACTTAACATAATTTGAAACTTTGCGCGAACATCTTTCGAAGTTAGCATTGAGCGAAATATTAATTTTTTTTCGATAGTATCAAGGTGATAAATAAACATATAAATTCTACTTACTTTCCAAATCATTTTAACAAAACACTTTCTGTTAAAATTTATTAGTGCTATTATTAAAAGTTAGATTAAAAAAAGATAATAATCGGTATTACATCACCACGCCAGGCCCCTAGTGGGTAGAGTACATAGATTATTCAACATTTCTGCTCCTACCTGACGTGCTTTTTCCACATTTATCATTTAAAAATAGATAAAAAAAGAAAAACGTAGAATTTGATAAACTACAATGATTTAACAATGTTGCCGATTGAATCCAATGCACCGTCGACTGGCACAGAGTAATAGCGATACAGTAGTAATGTTACCTTTAAAATAAGCTGATTTCTTTGTATTTGTAAAATATTTTAGCAAAATGTAATTTGTAAGGTTTGTAAAATGGTACGTTGTTATTATGTATGTTGTATTGTTGCATATAAAATAAGAACATATAAGACAAATGAATCCAATTGTAGGATTCATTGCTTTTTCAAAATCAACCAACTAGAAATCTTAGGTTTTCTACAAACAGCATTGTTTGTGTTGTCATGTTTCAGTTTGAAAGTCGTTGTAGTATTATTTACTTCTAGTATTGTGTACTTTCTAAACTTTCCACAGATAATAATCTAGTCTTATTTGATAAGACTAAACTATGAGCTTCGTTAACAAATTAACATCAAGTGACATTGACTAATTGAAACGAAACCTAAAGTCGTGTCCTGGTTTGGAACTATTTGTTGTCTGAACTAGATTTCAGTAATTTGGTCCTTCTTGAGATTTATGATGTCGTAGACCATTAATAACAAATTCGGTACCTCTTTCGTGCCTCCTCTATAACATAAATAATCGGCTTCCTTATTTATTAATGTTTTAGTTAAATATATCAATGAATACTTTATCGTACCACTGGACACGGAGATCCTCTCAAAATGAGAAGATTTAAGGCCAGTCCGCCACGTTTTCAAGCGCGGGTCGACTGATTACAAACGTCATAGAGAACAATTATGGAGAACTGTCATGTTTGCCAGTTGCATAACTATATTTTCCTTTACCATTACAACATGTGATATATAATGTTAACACACACATATTTATGTAAAGAGGTGCAGGAATCAAACACAGGACCCTCGAAATGGGGGCTGGATTTTAAACCGTCATCAGTATTATAATAGTACACAATGATACAATAAAATATTACAGTATGACAATAATTGTGTCAGTTATATGATTAACATACTGGTTGTAAGTGGACTGTGGTGTAACAACGGCTAGTGGGTGTAGCCGCCATGCGTCACGTCCGCGGGCCGCCAATTTGTCTGTCATTTGCCAAATCCGAACGCGGCTCGAATGCCGGTCGAACATCTACTAAATATGTATCGCTAGAAACACGTTTGCAGCAAACATGCTTTTATTTAAGAGGTTAACGCCTTAACTAGACCTACCTGAATAAAAGAGTAATACAGACATGTATGGAATTTCTTTTGGTTTTTTAAATGCTCATATACGAGTGTATACTCGTATTTCCTAAGTAAAGGCCCGTGTCTAACAGTGGTACGACATAGTATTTGTTGTTGATGATAATGATAATGACACATTTGCTATAGATTACATTTTCTTACGTCAAGAGCAAACGAGCAAGCATTCGATCACAAGAGGTGCTACCACCAACCGACATATTATACATTTTGATATTCACATGGTAAAATGACTGCAGGAATCTGAACTATTAACAATATGAGTCCTTTTAATACATATTAGTAACTATCTGTAATTGATCACAGACGCGTTGCTGCGAATGATATGCAAGATTTTATTTCTAGTATATCTACATAAAGATTGGCAACCATATCCTTCGTAGCGAAACGTAAATTATTTGATGAAAAATTGTGAATTATTTGAAGAATGTAACAGTGGGACTTCCCCTCAATATATGCTCCATTTTAGATCAGTTAAATCTATCTCTAGTATAGTCTATCTTCTAACCGATACTTGACCAACGTTACAGACTATGTCCTATACAGTTCTCGTTGTTGAGGCGACCCGTGTCGAAGAGTGGAACGCTAAAAGGGTTGATGATAATAATAATGTTTACCAAAAATAGTCTATAAGAAACAAAGTAAAAGACGTGTGTCTTGAGGCTATATTTCGGATGTAACAGTAAGTAATTATACAGTTAACGTTCATGAGTTTTTCACAAAAGTATTGTTTAGTTATATGTCTAGTATTAAATGAGGGGCTAGCTATCTCTCAAGAAGAAATAAGTACTGTTGCCAAATTATGTCATGCGGGTGTACGGAAAACGAAAGACATGAAGATTATTCAAAAATATCCTTATCGCCTTAAAGGGAGCGATAGAAGGGAGCAGTAAGAGGTTAGATTGAAAAAAAGTGAATACGTTAAAAATAATATAGAAGGCTCTTTACTCAAAACCGGTATCGGTTTTTAACAATTGTAAATATGCGATTTTTTGCAAGTTCAAACGAAATTTAGTATCTTTAACGTTGCCATTAAAATGTTATATAAGATTTAATTGTTCTTACATACATAATAAATTAAGGCTCAATTTGTCGGGATAGTTTATATTAAATAATTAGTTTATATGATATAATTGAAAAATGTCTTTAACTGGATTCAAATGGCTGATCAATAATAATATTCAAATATTAATTTCACTACATACTACAAAACTGTCTTGTTGTACTGGTACTTTTATTAAAGACATCCGCTGATAAAAATAGTATAAATTGGTAAATGAAAGAATATTCCATGAGAAGTATTACTGTTATTCCAAATTTGAATAACAGTTGCTCTACCTTCATTTTATATTGTTTGGAACGTTAAAAATTTGCTGCAATGAAAAGCAGAGCCTTTCTAATTAAGTCCCAGTGGACGTTCAGGCACTTGGGCTTAACCACTGAGAGATATATTTTATTAAGTTTATTGCCGTCATTATATCTGGATAGAATACAGAAGAATAATTCTGTTCACTTTATAATATTTTTACATTTTTCACGCGAACTCAATTTTAACAATTTTTTTAAACGCAAATGTGTCCTATGCACGAGTGCCTGCGTGGCTTCATACGCGCGTGTAAAACACAAGTGTCCGCTTAACAGCTTCAAGTACTAATATTGCATACAAACGCAACTTGGAAATTAAAAGCAGATTTATGTAGCATTTTATAAATTAATATTCAGGTCCATTATTATTAGTACTCGGTAACTTTGTTAAATAAATTCGTATAATTTATTTTTCATGTAAGTTAAAATGTGTTTAACAATCGACCCATTATAATTCCACTGTTGGAATATGGGTCTCCTCTCATATTGAGAGGGCTAAGGCTTTAGTCCGCC
>DWMG01001430.1:0-15233 GCA_018244855.1 Elbella merops
GTGTAACTTGAAAACTAATGAGAAACGACTGATTTGTTTTTGTCTAGTGTTGACAATGTTAATTCAATTCTAGATGACAAATAGTTTTAGGGAGTATGTTAGGTGATGACAAATATACATAGTGACATGTGTCCAGCAGTAGAGGGAATCAACACTGCTGGACATAAGCTTACTGATTGAGAACTATCAGTACGCCGCTGAGTTCGATCTTGAGCTCTTCGTTTCCAACCACTATCACCCTATTTGTGTACATCGTTGTATATAGGCACATATGTGAATATGAACCCACCATTATATTATGTATAAAAGACGGAATTTCTCACATAAACCATTTCCGCGGTGGTTTCTCGGACATTTTAATATACAATTTGTCACCAAGATAACATAACTGCCGGGTAGTAAGCTCGCTTCGATACTCCGCTCGTTACCCGGGAACTTGGTGGAGCAGACGATCTGTAATTCTCGCAAGCTCATCAATTTTACTGTGTACAAGAGATTATCCACGTATAAAACCACTTGCCCTCCATTTTATGATCTATGTTCCCTTATAGTGTGGAGGGAAATATATTTAATCTGGATTTTAATAGTATTTTTTTTTAGTTAATGACTTACTTATTTTATATGACAGTAGCGATCATGCCTTTAGAAGTCACGAGCAATTTCTACTAAAATCTCTGCAACCTTATCGAACAAAGCTTCTAGATTAATAAAATAGGAAGAACAAGAATTCAACGAACTTACGGCATGCATACACAAGCGACTCTACCGGTAGTAGAGAGGAGAGGCATTTCGACATAACATGGATATTGGACAAATATTTGCAATTCATGCTTATCGGTAGTATTTCTATTCGTTATTTTGAATGGAATCGATCTGTTTAAATAGCTTAAATGTTTTACCATTTGACAGTATCTTAGTGTCACACTAGGCATAACAAATTACCTTTGATTTATCAAACGAAATAATAAACTAAAACAGTTTTTCATCATCATCGTCATCATCATCCTTAATATTAATCCCTTTATTGTTGCTGTTAGATGCGGATCTTGCCTCATCTGAGCACTTTATAATGGGTACAAAAGAGTGAAATATTCATTTTACATACTATAATTAAAGAAAAAATCATAAATTATAATTTCGTCTGTTCCACGCTTCCCACGGGCTTAGGTGGGATAGATCGAGAGTAATGCCGGAGGCAGAAAACTCTCTCCGTCTTTCCTCCGCTTTCTACCACATTTAAATGTCAATGGTAGCGAATTATTTTTTCATGAAGGCACCATAAGTGGATAATTGCATCATGGTAAATATAAACCATAGTACGACTGCAGTCTATATGACTGCATTCCCCACAAGGCACTATTCTCTACGCACGTATTTTATATAAGTACTCTATGAATTTGACTTACCATCTAGTTTAACGGGTCGTTTGCAAATAAACGTAATGAAAACTGTACAATAAGTATTTAACCGACAATTTTCGTCGATTACGTAAACAAGTGAACATTAAAACTGAAATTTTATTAGGATGTGTTCATTATGAATTTATTCGTATCATATAGTTTGCCACCATTTCATGTTTCACCGAGTGTCGGTCATTACGTAAACATTTTAATAGAGCGTTCTTTAATAACACTGGAACAAACACATCGTTACAGGCAAATAGGGGTAAATGAATTGATCTTACAGTTTACTATCCCCTAGGAAATACATAGCTAAATATGAATGTTATTTAAGAGGTCTTTCAAATAGATCGTCACAGAGAACGGCGCAGATTCTGATCGTATGTTAAATTCGTTATATTCGTTATATTTAAAATCGTATTAAATAGAACTTCAGCAAATTTAAATCGCTAATTCTTTATTTCAATTGTAATATGGCAAGTATTATGGCATATCCTTTACAAAACCATTAAACTAAAAATAGACTTTATTGAAATGTGGTACAGTTTTATTTTAAATACGATTAAAATCTGATCTTTTTTTCGTGCTCATATATATAAAGGGCTGAAGATGGGCAGTGCAGAGGCTTAATTATGGATATGCTTTATTGATTTAGTCTGGTGTGTATAAATAAGTAACTGTAAAGTTATCAGTGATTTCGTATAAGCATTAGGTCTATGTTCATCACTCATAATTATTTTCACCCTTTTAAACAACCTTGTCTGGCAACCCGCACTTGGCCAGCGTGGCAGACTATATAGGCTTAACCGTCTCAATATGAGAGGTGACCCGTATTCCAACAGGGGAATTGTAGTGGGTTGAAAAAATAAAAAAACAACCTTCGTTCTTTCCCATTAATTGAAATGCGAAATCTCAATAGTAAAACAGACTCTGTTTCACATACGTAACAGTATGGATATTTCTTTAATTCCAGTATAATCAAAGTTATCAATAACATATGACGTTCTTTGTTGGTTTCTTTCGTTCCTCGTATCAAATGAATGATATATTCCCTGTACCTTTCAAGCGTTTTAATTCTTTCTCGTTGTCAAGATACCATTCGAGGTATCGGCGGTTAAATTGAATTATCTCTGATAAACATAATCTTGCACTCTCCACAGCCTCTTACTTTATCTGCAATTTAGATGTTATCGCGGGATATACCGATCCCGACAATGATAAATTCCGTTTTAAAAATGTGACATGCGTACGAACTGTGACAAAACAATGCCTTTTTAAGTATATTTAACTAATACTTTCGAACTCGCTTTGTAATCGTATAAAATATTATCCCACTGTAAAACCCATCCTATGTCTAAAATAGTCTAGTAATTTAATTAGTCTAGGATTTTTTTTTTGTGGATTCAACTATACAAACACAGCAATCAGTCTTCCAAAATATAATTTCAAATAACATTTACTTTCATTATTATTATATACATATTACATTTACATTAGTTGGTAGTTAGTAGTTTGGAAAACTATCATATGTTGACATTCCCGAGTAAAACGTAACAAAAAACATCCATTCATATAACACATAATAGCTTATATAAGATATGGAACAATGGCACTTTTACAAAAATTCAGCAAGGTGTTATATCACCAATGCGTATGGACCCCAAATATGACCACGTCATTGTAAACAGACCCTATGACGCTTATCGCAAATTAACTTCTCACATGAAAGCCTTTATGAGTTCCATACTCACGTAGTGGTGGAAGTAATGTTCAATTGGTTTTTTTACAATTAATTTCCAGAAGGCTCCGCTTCATGTGTCAACTGGATGGATATATGATGCGTTAAAGAATCTCGTTGCATCTTATGTTTAACCGGTTGGCGATACAAGTGATCATTACTTTTGTACGTATCGTTAAAAATGTGGTAAATTTGAGGAGGTACCAAGAATTTTGACAATCCAATTAACACTTAATTCGGATTTCCAGTATGCAGTACCTATGTCGGAATATGCTGTGGAACGTTCCAGACATTCCTTAGACACGTGAAGGGGTTATTATAGGCAAATGGTCCTGATGCTAAAGTAAATATGTCAGCTATTCAAAAACAATATTGTTGGGTATAATTTAAAACACATTCCAATCACATTTCGAAATATTTAGCACCGATAGTGTGCATCTAATTAACAAATAAAAAATGGATCGAAGTTTCTCGTACGATTTTATACTAAAAATAAAAAAATATTTTCAGCATTAGATTCAAAACAGATTTGACAATACAAATACAATTAAGGGCAGTACACCGGGAAATAGGCATTTCTTAGTTACCTCATCAGAAATACACGATTGTTGAAGACGATCATAACATTATTCAATATCCCGGAAGTGTGGTGGATGGTGCTTGCCAGCTTAACGTAGGGCTTCGAGAGCTTTGAATGCCATCGCTTTGAGAAATATCATTAGTCACTTGTCCATTTCTAAAGACTGTGACGGACAGGAAACCGAGATGGGTTTGTCAGTTTGTTCATATTGTATTCGACGAAGGAATGATGTACGTCTTGTTTCGGTAATTCCGAATACATTTGTGATGTAACACTTACCTACCTAGCCATATACGCGTTCTCCAGTGCATCGCTTCAAGCCAGAAACTATGTATGTAGTAGATCAGGCTAACAAGGTAAATGTAATATACATATATGTATATGTACCCACGTACACACACACACCTACCAGGTAAATATAGAACTGAAATTTAGTAACATTAAGTGTAAGAAACAATACAAAAATATTAAGAACACTAAATAAATTTAGGTTAAAAAATGCCTGGTTCCTGAGTTCAAATCCCTGGTCGGGTACTATAGGATTTTTAATTTAGAATTTCTTGTTGGAATTAATAGTAGTGACTCTGAGTTTGGATCTATGCCCGGTGTATGGCAATAGGCTCACCACCTATTCCATGGGAAGTAAACGTAACTGGTGACCCGTGGGAGTGTACTACATTCCTCTGCCTACCACTTCGGGGATTACAGGTGTAACGTTGTTTTCTTAAAACGACGCATAATTTTGAATATGTAGTATATCCACATATACAGTATATAGTGATTCATATCGACAATATATCGTAACATATACAAAGTTCTAAGTGACACTATCATCATATATGTATGTATGTACCAATTGTATTATAGTAAAATTATAAACTATTATATGGCAACATATCTATTATTTAAAAAACTGAAAAATTTCAAAATAACATCTTGAACATTATATCATGGAATGTGTCCGTGCCATTTAGGTTTAATCGAAGTGATCAAAGCGTGTAAGGGCAAAAATATTATCAATTTGAAGCAGTAACATAACTGATCTTATTTCCAACCACGCAAAGTATAATAATGTTAAACCATGTCGCCGCCTTAAGCAACAAACGCTATAGCGGATTCGCTCTTTGCAGAGGATTCATTACAAATTCTAATTGAAATAGTCCAACGTGACTAGTGCGTTTGGAATGGTTGATACAAATAAACAATAAACATCTGTTTGAGAGGCGAGGATCGGGGATTCTCGGAACTGATTTGATTGCGCTTACTGAACTGAAATTAATACGAAACATTCACGTTTATTTCCATAATGAAACTTCTGTGATGTATTTCTAAAATTCACACTATATGGTAAATGATAGATTAAAACTAAATGAAAATAAGTCAGCAGTCTCTTAAAACCGCCGACCGTGTATGAACAGAGTGTAGATTATAAAATAAGCACGTCAGGTTTGTAAGGATCTGTATTAGGTTTTGTTGGCAATTGTATTTGGCACTCGATGCGCTCTGTCTACCCGTTAAGGGAATAGCGTAATGATATAATAACAATAGTGGATAACAATATAGTAGTCATGGTCACGAGCACTTACTTTAATGACAATTCTCCACAGGATCTACGTCAAACCTCGTCAATGGACCTCAACGATACAAAAAATCATAGAGCCACGAAGTTAATGGGCTATTAACCTTAAGACTGGATGTAAGAGTTATGAATCGTACCGTGATTAAAAATATAATGAGCTATTATTATTTAATATGTCTGTTCATATGAACAACATTAATTTATAGTCGTTATATATAATACTTAACACTTAAATCTGAATCCGGCACTCGTGCAGACGAAGGACTATAAAAACTAAATAGGTCATAAAACTCATGGGAAAGCAAGTTTTCAATGAAAGAAGTGTTAACAAACATTCAACGTTCATAAATTGTCCCCCGACACCTCATAACTGGCGCCCAAGGCGGTGCCGCGGGGCGCGCCTAAAGCAATTTTCCATTAGGTTCCGCAACACACTCGAAGAAAATAGAACAAGCGCACTTAATTTGAGATGATTAAAGATCAATTTCGCTTGTTCGATTAGAAAGTTTGATTACCCGGAATTGTTATTCGAAAATAAACCTTAACATATGAGCGTTAGGATCGTTCTATAGCGTTGCGCTCATGGTTAGGTTTAATGGTATAGAATCCAAGTATTAGGGGAGTGAGAGTCGTGAAAAACGGGCATGTAGCGGAGGGTAGGACCGTCGCGACAGTCTGGAAAGGGGCTATAGGTCATTGTTTTGTTAGCTAAACAAACCTTGTAAACACTATTTAGTAAGTTGCGTTTAATAAAAACGCAACGGAAACAATGAGCTGTTGACGTTACTGTTATACTAATTAAAAGTTAAATAAAAAATACGCGGGTAGTTGCGGCAATACAAAACGCATTGGAGTATTCGCTGCTGTGAAAAATATGAGAATTTAAACCAGCATCGTGTAAATATGCTTCCACCGAACGAATGCTGTGAAATGTTTGCGTTTGTTAATATTTAAATTGACATTTTATTTTTTTAATAGGTTAGATGCAGACTGGGGTCGGATTAAAAAGTCTACGAAACAGGCGTGCGTTTATGTCTGTATATTAAGAGAGTGAATAATATAGAAAATACAAATCAGGATGTAAGGATTGAAATATTTGACATTCGATGGTCTCTGGCCACCCCATAAGTCCCTAGCGTAACTGGCAAATTACAAAGACTACAATTAAAATTATTGCAAATGGGCATACATGAGGCAAAGTGACACAAAATATATATCCACAATGACATAAAAACTCAATGTTTAATATGAGTGAAACTCTACCGACATCGATGGCATACTTGCTACACCTGATGACAAACTCGGAACGCTTTGTGTTATAGTAAGCCTGTCTGTCACATCCATCAAATAAGAACATTGCAACATAAAGATTATTGCTCATATGTAACGTTTGCGTAGAACTTTTGAACCTGAGATTTCTGGTGCGGTAACATAAATTTACTATTATACGATAAAATCAAATTTCATTATAAAAGGTTTACTCCTGAAAACGTAACATAAATCTCATTTCGCTTTATAAATCTAACTTGATCCGTACGTATTTCCACCTATACTGCATCAACCTTCGTGTTTATCGTTAGGTTCACCCGAATCCACGACAGGGTACAACCCCCGACATTTCCTACATACCGAGCTCCATTCAAACCCCCGTCTGCCCTGCGGCAATTTGTCAAATACCCCGACCTACCCCTCGATACATAAAAAAGTATTTGAATAACTGAAATGACGAGCCGAAAGCTATATTTCAGATAAACATACTCAATATATTGGTCGTAGGTGCCTTATTATATTAAAGTAGGTTATTGCTTCCGAAAGAGAAAGTACACTGCTAGAAATTGACGTAAAGTTAAAGGAATTAGGTCAGAAATCTGACCGACAGAAATAAGACGTAATATTGACCCGAATGTTCTTATTAAAGCAATATATATTTACCTGTGAGTATTATGTTATACGATCTACGAATACCCATAGTCCCATAGATATGACTAATAAAACACTTCACAATATTAAATGTACATATTTAAAATAAAATAAAAAAAAATGAAATTGAATACCTACTTACATAAATCACTTAAATGTGGCTCTTAACTCAACTTAAAGGAAAATATATTAATACTTTCGAAACGGCCTGAAACGCAAATATCCAATGCAAGACCCGTGCAAGTAGTAGACACACGTTCACATACACCCCGCTTAATGGAGCGGTCATTAACGATTGATTGAAATCAAATTTGACATCGATAAATTGCCATCTAGACGCCATGAGCTTAAAAGCGAACATGATTTTATAGGCTATAAATTATCAACAAACCCTATCGCACAGAAAGTAATACCACAATGTGGATCGCCATACACTGCCTGAGAGAACTTAATTGCGATATGAATTACAATAGTCCGCAAATACTTAAGCCCAAAATTGCTGGTCTAGAAACAAATCTAGTTTCGTTTTCTCAATTTTTCTATTCGAGAGAAAGAAGTGATAAATCTGTAAAACATTTTACTTTAAATACATTCCTGATTACTGAATATTGTGTGAAAATTGTTGGACAAAGAAATTGTTGGAAAAGCCAAGCACACAAAAGCAGTGTAAGCATTCTGAATCCGGATATATGTTAAAAATATTATTCAGGTAGCTGGTGTGTTTTATAACAGCGCGACATTGCTCCCGTACGAAAACAATAGCTTTTTAGTCACGCCTTTCAAATTTACAAAGGCAAGGGAACACAATCGGTTCATGTGCAGAAATGAAACACCACACGAGTGGAGTTAGTTAACTTTGTTCCTGGTTCGGAGCGGAAGATAAATTGAGCACTGTTCTATTGTGCAACAGCAAATAACAAAGCAAGTCTAAGAGGTTGCACAGCTTAGAATAGTTTGGGCACTATACATAATATAATACAGACTAATTTTAATAACTATTGTCTTGAAATTTAAATCGTTCAAATAAACGACTTAAATTTGAAATCCCTATAAATTCCAAATACCGCTCATTGAATTTCAAAAGTTAAAAACGAATAATAAAAAATGTATTCATTTGAAAACTTACTATGCTATACATTGATTTTAATAACTATTAATAAATATAACCCGTACAGTAAACATCCAATACAGTAATACCAGAGCAACATTTCTAGATATTAAAGCCATATTGGATGTAGACAAGTAAAAAAGTCAAGATTTTGAAATGAAAAACGATTCTAATACACGATTGAAATACAGAAGAAAGAAGGATAAAATTTGTCTCTATTATTTTAACTGTGTAGGAAAAAGGACAATATTCTCTATATGATAGAAATTGGACGACAAGAACAAAGTGTATTTAAATTTTGAATTTCAGAGTACTAAAAGATTAAACCTAATAAATATTGCCTCCCAGGAACCGGCAGAGGATTGTAGAAGCGACCACATAGTATGCTATAAGAGATTAAGCAGATAACGGCTTATCTGTTTCTACCGTATAAGTTATTGATAAGTGATAACTTTACAGAAAACTTATGAAAGCAGATAATGAAATTAATAGGAACATGTACTGGGTATTGACGACACAAATTAAATTTTAGTATCGATGAAATAACACATATGTACATGTTATAGAAAGCATATAAGAATATTATTGACTTATAAGATTGAAACAGACAGATTAGTATAATATATGTAATTATTTCCAAGTAAAGCTATAACTTATTTCCGCATAGACAAATATAGTTATTCCTCAACATTCGATAAAAATCGTGCATGCAGTGACTCATGTTGTTAAAGTAATGTAACAAACCAATTTGCAACGCGTTCAAGTGATCAGATTCTTTAAAACGCCCATAACATGAAACAAGAAGTTTCCGCAAATGCACGGGGAATTTAATTAATTCTATTGACGTCATGTATCATGTTAAATTTAATTGAAACATAGGGTATCTAATTCATAATTAACATAGTATCATTCATAGAATGCTTTGGAAACTTTGTATTATTAATAATATATCCGGCATCTTTTTAGCTTCTTTTTATTTTCTAATTTGTTCTGATTTTTGATGTATTCAATCAATTCGATCGAATCTGTAGTGTCTCTAGTTTATCTCTTTAATAATCGGAGTTTTACTTTTATTATTCAAGTTTCATTCCCAAACTTATTTATAAACATTACAATGAGATTTACGGTCTTCCATTTACCAGGTCCAATTCTTTGTAAACCAACATAGATTTAGTATATAGTACATACTCGTAAGAATTATACGACGACAGACGACGAAACAATCCGAGAAACTTATTCAGCAAACGGTATCCCGGGTGAATGATTATGGTAATTGCAGGAGCGTAGGGATAGCAATAATTCCCGGAGGTTCCGATATTGCCCAGATAAAGCTAACCGAATTAGATACGGAAAGTTAACGTCAATGGGCGATAGTTAAGGCTATGCAACTAAGGCTATTCTCGTTTCCATAATTCGGATGTTTTGAAAAATGATGTTAATTTTGCGTTTTATTTTGTTCGTTCTTTATTAAATTATCTAATGAAATTCAATATAATTAAAGGTTATTATGCATTATTACTAAGATTTATTCTAATTGCTACAGACATTTCCATGAAGGCATTTACAAGTATCACATATTTAAACTTAAAGCCTCATTCATTCATAATTCTTCTGATTGAGCTGATACGTGTATGTAGAAGTAGAAAACTTAAGAGCAAACAGAGCAAATTCAAAATGTTTGCGCTTTAGTTCACATGCAATAGTCATGAAACCGAGCGTGACATTACAAACTCTATCTAAACAAATAAACATGAAAAATTCTTAGAGATGATATCAAATTGACTCGTTGACCAGGACTCTCACACAACGGGCATTTTATTATATATTAGAGAATTTACCAGATACCGTGAAAACGAATACATTATGAGCGGAAAACTATAAACTGTCTTATGTAGAAAAGCTTCTATATTTATTATTTTTACTGATAAAAGATGTTAAGGGTGAGTTAAAGCTGATAAAGAGGTGTTATGAGGGCAAGGATGAGCTTTGGAGACAATACAAAAAACAGAGACCTTTAATATTTTTAAACCAAGATGTTCAAGCTACTGGAGGTTAGTGGACCATACAAGTAGGTGAAACAACTGACGTACCACCAAATCCGTTGCAGAGGAGTTGTTGCATTTCAGGGCTAAATTCCGATGCCACATTTCATAGCCTATGACTAACCACCAAATTTTTTATTGCCAACATCAACGCAAGTATAATGTTTAGGGATAGAAATAGATACACCGACAATACAAGTGAAATCTAGTCAGAGTTATCCTGACTACCTAAATCGCCGTATAAAAAGTAGCAAATTCCTGTTGAAGAAAATTCAGATGGCTTTTTCATTACAGACTTTGTATATAAACATACAAAACATCTACAGTACAACGAACGAAACATCATCCCCCTTTCTTCCGGATCGTACATTTTTATTTAGGGTCAACCCTCGTCGTTTTAAGGGGCCAAAAAAATTCAATCTTGAATCGTCTCTGAAGGCCAGCACTAAAGTAATCATCATATCATGTTTGCTCACGTAGATACGAATTGAAACGTTGGGTAGAAGACGGTAGTCGGAATGCTCACTCAAATTAATTGCCAATGTTTATACTGTGAAATTGAATATCTAGGCACGAATGCGTATAATGTAATTTATGTAATTTATAATGTAATGTAATTTAAATTGTTATTCCTCATGATTGTATTTCGTTATCTAGCTCATGATTGTATTTCGTTAGATTTTATAACGAGATAAATTTTGTAGTGTTCAATATTTTAGAAAACTAGCTACTCTCGGCCATATACCTACCCAAAAGTCGTCCGCGCTTACATTATAACTCAATGGTTGTCATATAATTTACTTGAGTACAGATGATGTTTATGAAACGTATATTATTAGAAATAGTCCACGTAGTGTATATTAAGGATACTCACCTAGTTAAAAAGAACGGCATTTCCTGTAAAGAGAAAATTAAAATTTAATAAAGTTGACAATGAAGATTCTGAAAACCAATTAATAGTTATTAAACAAGTACCCACAGTTTTAAACAAAATTAGTAAAATGTGATAGTGAATTGGATCCTAATTTTTGTTATATATGTATTTCTGTAATTTAAAAATGTCTGAAATGATTACAATACCATAAGTAAAGAATCGGAGTATAATGATGTAACTAAATTTATCAACGAAAGTAAAAACAATTATAATTTCACAAGTTAGGCGCGTTATTAGATAGATGACGTCATGCAATATGAATAAATAATAGAATTAAAGAGCAGAAACTTCAAGTTCCACTCGTACATTCCCATAAAAAACACACAGATCACGCAATAATGCATGTAACACGTGGGTCGGAACCCCTTGTCCGTGACCCCTATGGCAAATACAATATTTAAAATTGAACCTTAACATCTACGCAATAAGTTTTCAATTAGTGTACCTATAAACCCCCTCATCCAGTAAATCACTCGAAGCAATGCAATAGCGTTGCAAGGATCGATAGAACGGTGAATTTTGGGCACTGGATTCAAATACGAACTTACAAACTTGTGCTGTCTGCGCAAAATTTTATTACTCTTAAATTGAAGGAATCATATATGTATTTATAATGATAAAGATTGATATCTTATGTTATGAATATGTTCAAAAGAATTCTAGTAAAAAAGGAACTAATCTAATAACACGATCCTTACTATTTCGTTCTGATATACATCAGTATTGGAATTGTACAATTGTACAATTACAATTACATCAGTATTGGAATTGTACAATTATATAATCAATATTTATCCGATAAATTATTCGATATGTTATACAACGCAAAAGTTCATTGCCCTTTTATTATTACTAAATATAGTGCATATTAATTAATAAGTTCAAATAAACTCCCTCCTATTATCAACATCTTCACGAATGTCGCAATAGAATCAATGTTGCTGTCCCAACAATACTGGCAAAACAGCAATATGAAAGGCCATAAACATATGTCCAAGCAATGTTTGTAACAATTCAATTAACAATAACAGTAATAAAAATAATTACACGATTTTATCCACTTTCCGTGGACTGAAGTAAACCGGAAAAGGTGTGCCACATGTACTTACAAATGTTGTTGTAAATGACGCTAATGTATCCATGCCTATACACGTAAAAGCATAGAGAAGCATTGTTCGATTCGCAATGAACCTTCCCGTGAACTTGATATCGATTTCCTGAAAAGAGGGCAACGTCCAACGCATTATGACGAAGCTTAACGAAAAAACAGACCGCTCGCTAAGTAACTTGTCTACACTCGGGCTCATGTCTGTTTGAAGCCATAAAACGCGCCACAATAAATAAACTGTCACGGATCGTCGTAAACGCTCTCGTAAACACTCGCTTTCCGTGATGTCAGATAGAACATGGCTTTTTTTCGTTTGTGGTTCATCTAGTTTAAGACAGAAAATCTCACTATTTAGCGTCATTTGCAGACTTTTTAGTAACGTTCAAATTTGCAACTTGCACACATCGTGCTGAACGGTATGTGTATACCTAAAAAAGAAATGCAGCAGCTGCATAACGACAATGTACGGAATAACGAAAGTGAAAAGAAGAAGAACAAAGATAAAATCATGGTTCGCCGACTGAAAATACTGTCTTTCGAAAACGTTTAAGTTCTTGTGAGTCTATTAATCTAGTTTGCAATTCAAATTAAACTAACCATAATCGGAGAAAGTCCGCTTGTAATGTAACCGTGGCAGCATAATGTGAAGTGAAACGCAGTGTGATGCATGAAATCTGCAGTTTCTGTCCGAGGTGGCACATTTTCAACAGGAAGCTGACTAACAGATTTGACAAACACAACGGGTTCGGTTTAGGTCCTTTCTTAGCAGTTGGTTGGTAGCAACAAATGTTAACAACAAAATATTATTAAGTTTTTGCTTTAGCATCATGCGTAACGTTTTCGTTGCAAACAGTCATTCTCTTCAGTTATATTTTGATGTATATACAAGAAAATTGTAATAAGATTAGAGAGGAAACTTGATAATAGTTGAAGCAGTTTAGCCAATGGTGTAATTAAGATACAGTAAAATTACTCAAAATGAAGCGTACGTTTTTAATCTCAAATTATAATTGCTGTTTGGCCTCAATAATTTCGAATCTTACAAACCTGCTCTGTAATCATTGTTCAGGACCGGCAAATAGGTACAAAAAGTTGAAATGGGGGAAAGTGAAAACAAAAGTTTCATGGGTAATTTGACCAGAAAATCTGTTCTCGGCGATTTCATTTCATTTTGTCATTACTTTTGAAATTTTATTTTGTAATTACTTTGCAAGAAGATGTTTAGAAAGGCTTCCCTTTTTTGCTAGAATTGCACAGTAGCTATGTGTTTTTGTCTTTTTGGATGGTTTTATCATTTTTTTCTGTTTTATTACAAACTTTATAAAAAGTAACTTCGTTGCCAATATTTATATGCAACTGGCGAGTAAAAGTACATTAAATATATCCAAAATAGTAAACTCATCGTAACTTTCGTTTATCACTCTCATAAGTATCTACATTATAACACCAACTATATCTTAAAAAACCGGAAATGGAACATTTTATTCCCAATGGTAAAAAATTTAATATCGCGAAATACGGGACGAGCACTAAGTGTACCGGTTTTATTTCAATAGCACTCACAGTATGTCAGTCATTTCAGTTCACATCTTGATGACACAATAATCTTGCAGTACGTGGAACAGATGTGTGGACTTCAATATTTCGAGCATATTGTTACAAAGAGTTCTTTTACGAGCCATGTCGTGGAGTATGGTTTGACAAGTTCATTGTACTATGTTGCTTTCAATCTGAACATGTAAGATGAGAATGACATTTTTACGATGCTATAGAAAACGCAATATCAACTGTAACACATTCAAATTAACATAACAGCTACGCAACTTAAGTGTTGGTACCTATATTAGTATATTCTAAATGGTTTTTAACAATTTTCCTGGATTCGATTCAAGGCAGTTTATGTAAATAATAGATATAACATTTAAAATTTACACCCCGTGTTTGTTTAATTGTTATTGAGTGTCGAATATCTCTATCATTATAAACAAAATATGAAGTCTAAAATCCACAAGAATACTCAGACACCCAAATATTTTTAACAAATCCTACCTAATATCTTCAGTATTATAAAGGGTCGATACAGGTCGAAATGACCGTACTCAAAATAGTTCATCAAGGGGAATTGGTCGGATTAAGTTCGGAGCAATTTATTGACCAGCCCAAATCTTTGCCATAACGTATTTACTACAATCCCTTTTATTTGCCCAAAGATTATTGAAACCTACCCGATCTTTCCCTTCCCATCATTGCATAACTCACTTTAACGTCTGCAACTGATCCAATTTTACTTATTCAGGACAATTTATTTATGGGCTTTATCTTGTCAGTTATTCGATATATTTGGGTGAATAAGGGTATGTCGTAAGCTGCTATTTCAAATGTTTAAGCTACCGTAAACATGTCTCATGCTCTGCTTTTATTATTTACAGTTTTGTACTGAATATGAATCATAGTATCATAGTAAATTTAACATGATTACAAAGGATTCATATTCTAGGCAAACATAGCATCTTCCTATTTTCTCAATCTGTGAAGAGTTCCACCTCAGTTCTTATCGTTAACCGGAGTATCACATAGTTTGGCAAAGCGAACTCGAATAAAAAAGCTAATCAAAAAGTTCGAGTAAACTTTATTACTTCATCTGAATTCTTAGACGTAGAAAGTTACCACCGCCGTCCTCGATATAAACTTAATCTATTCTGTGCGTTTTCCTTGTTTCGACATCAAAGGACGTGGTTCCGAGATTCCATTTTCGTTTCATTGTTTAATTCGGTTCTATCTAATTTAGTTCAGTTGCAGGTCATGACCCCTGGCCCTCATGGGA
>DWMG01001431.1:0-15227 GCA_018244855.1 Elbella merops
GTCTGCCAATCCGCACTTGGCCAGCGTGACAGACTATGACCTTAGCCCTCTCAATATAAGACCCGTATTCCAACAGTGGAATCATAAGGGGTCGATTATTATTATTATTATTATTATGTTGACTTGATATCTTACAAACCAATTACTGATGCAATATCATAGCGACATTATAAGCCGAGGACAGGGCGCGATGGCGCTCACTGGGGGAGGCCTATGTCCAGCAGCGGACAGAAACAGGCCGGTGATGATGGTGATGATGATGATGATTATACCAAATTAGGAAAGTGTGGTAGCGAGGCCGTTCACTAGATAAAGTTGCTTGGTTACACACTTTTCGTATTATCAGTAAAATCTATTCCATAGTTGTGGAGACCAGCTTTTTTGAACCTTTTGAGTTTTTTTTACTTTGAGGGTATATAATCATTTTAGAGAGGAAGATAATGTATTGTGCACACATCACGCTTGTATTTTCACAAAGGTGTAGGCAAAGGTGTGTGATACTCCGACTCTATACGTACTATTGTTACCATACGTCCGGCACAAATCTAGACGCCGTGGTATTGGTAATTTCAAGCTAGAAATACCCAGTACTGCTTTGCTGGTCCCGAGGATCGAACCCAGGACCTTCTGCTCAGCGGTCGCTTTTGTAATAGGTAAACCAACGTGGCACTCATCGAAAATGTTAATTTTTTTTAGCAATTAACAATTATAATAATTACAAAAATGGTGACTTTTCGAATGGATGATTGAAAGTCTCACCAACTCCATTCCATGGGACTCAAACGTAACTGATGCAATGTGGGAGTGTACCACACTCCTCTGCCTGCCCTTTGAGGAATACAGGCGTGATGTTACCGTACGATGTTTCATTTACCCTAATTCACAATACAAATGCTAGGTCCGAATACATAATAACCAGAGGATCATCAACTGGTTACTTAAACGCACTGAGAGAAAGAGAGAGAGAGAGAGAGAGAGAGATTGAGAAATAATCTTCCCTTAAGTATTTTGCCCGCGAGCTACCACGCACGTGAGTGTGTTACAAATGGGTGTAATTATTATTATTGCATAAGAAATGAAATCATACTGACAATACTTGAGTCGAGTCTCTGCGCTGCGAGCTCCCTATAAAACACATTATTTTGTAAATCGTAAAAAAAACATAATTTCTCATTTGGTGCTCTGCCTACCTCAAAAACACCCTGATATGACGATGAAATAATAATGAATTATATATATCCAATCAAAATATGTTTGAACATTAACTTTGGTTTCGCGTTAACAATTAACATCGTTTCTTGTTACCAATAATTGGTTAATATCATTTTCATTATCAACGATCCCAATTACTGGTTAATTAATCATCCAAATCTCACGCGATGTGAATTTTGATTGTTAAAATTGTCGGAATCAAATGATTTTAGTATTTTCGTGATCAATTTAATCATTATGTCTATCCTCGCTTCGAATTTAGTATACATAGTTGGACTTGAGTTGAGGATGCCTGGAACACAATTTAATTTATGACGTCATACTAATTAGATTTTAATTTCCGTTAATGTCAATTCATATATATTTTTGTGACAAAATTTTTATTTGTTATAAGATTTTCTTTTTACATTGCTCTCTACTCTCTCCTCTCTGTGGGATACTTAGAGTATCCGCACCCCGCGCTGCTCCAGTTCAGACTGAATTAAAAGTGGACAGCTCAACTAGATAAACATTTTATTACAAAATTAAAATTTATATTGCATTTATTTTTTCAACTCACCAGCCGTCCGTTGAGGGTCTATCTGCGCGTGCAGTATGGAGAAGCCTGGTGCAACGATGGCCGGTAACGTTCGGGACCTTAACAAGGGCGGCGGGCCTCGTCTCCCGCCCAGCGCTTCCGCCGCCGCCGCCGCAGCCGCAGCCGCACTGGAAGCAGAGATCGTATTGATGAGAAAAGCCTACTCCTTAAAGAAGGTTATATTATACATTGCATTGATTATATTGTATTGTCCAGTCTCCATGCATCCTTTGTTAATGTTTCATAAATTTATTGTAACTAATTAATTCATAATAATGTACAGTCTCGTGCATTGTTAGCATTTACATCCTAATGGTTTAGATATAAACAGTGATAGGTTTGAAATTCTACATACCGTTCCAGGGGTTTAAAGCTTGGCACGCACCTCTGTACAACAAATTTAAGATTAAATATAATTTGCTGTGAGAGTGATGGAAAATATTGTGGGAAACGTGTAAGTTATAGTTCTCCATAACCCTTCTTTGAGAGTAGATCAAAATTAAACAGTGGAAGGGATAAAATGTTTGACGATCATTCAGTCATATTTTATGTCTTTATATATTTACAAAAATATTGTTTAAGTACATGTGGTAAAAAAGTAAACTATATCTGATGTCAAAAACTTAAAAAAAAAACAACTGTAGGTAAGTCGTGGATACACCACGCTTTAAACAACATACAGTAAAATGGAAACTAGCTTAAATTTCGTCTTTATTATCCCAATCTGTCCCAAACGTTCCTGCCAACGGAGTAATATTTTTGAATGCTATGACTATAAAATATAATATATCTCAGTTAAAATTAAACAACTGATATAATAACGTAATATTTCTCTTGCCGTAAATACCCTCTGTCTCTCTCTCACACATAAACACACACACAAACACAGGCACATACACACACGCACAAAAACATAGTAGACGGTTTCAAAACGTTCCTTGTAATTGGATACATCTAGGACCCTCATTAGGCGCCTACGTCGACAACAATACCGATTCAACTTAGTTTGTAATTATCGTACTCCTTTGGGTTGCTTGATTGGTTCACGTTCCAAATTCAAAAGGCAATTAACTTAATTAGCTATTTCCGCCTCCAAGTAACGAGTTCACAAATCTCTTCCGGTTTTCAGTAGCTAGCTTTCAGTTATTTGGCACGACTAGTACAGAGCAATGGTAACCGTCAAAAGTCTGACAGGATCCTGGTTCTAGGCAAAGGTTTAAGAGGGGATAGCACTATAGCACCAATAAGAGGGGATTGCCAACTTCGACAGTCTTGACGCCAGTTCTAACCAAGTCACTGATTGGGTAGGCAGATAGAACCGAGTGTCAAATATTTGTACCCTTACAGATCTAATTCAAGGGTGTAAGGGGTTCCCACCACTATTTCAGGAACTCACCTGCACGTGGTACACCCTGCTATAACAGACGAGGCTCTGGCGACCGGCTGATTGCGGTATAGTGCAGCCTAAATAGGCACAGCTAAATGCCCTGGCCGCCGACGGGTAGCAGCGTCGGCGGTGCAAACAGCTGTGCCCTGCCATCTCCAACCGTGGAGATTACGGGCATAAACACCCCCTTTTGGAGATATCTATGTCCAGAAGTGGACTGAGATAGGCTGAAGATTATATGAAGTTATGACTATAATTTTTCTCCAAAATGTAATATAAAATCTAATTCTTTTAAAACTTATATAAGTAGATATTAGTTCTAAATTTCTGTTTAAAGACAGAGTAGATGTCAAATAGGTAAAGAAACAGTATAATATACATGCAATACGCAGTGTGTATTATACCATCGTTAAGGTGAACATGGTACAGTCGAATTGCTCTAAGCTATACATTAGGCCGCAAAACTCCCCGAAATAGTCACTTGTAACGTGGCGGTATAAACGTGGCCATTTCAAAAATGGAACAACACATTTGGAAACCGAAATAACTGTGCACATTCACACATTCATTCACAAGACACATCTGCTGTCATTGGGCAGCAACAATAGCAGCAATTTTGAGCTGTCTGTAGTGAGCGAGAGAGACCAGTTTTGTTTGAGGTGGTAGAACGTTGCACCTGTTCTGGCTATGTAAGGCACTGGTTTGACTGTTAATGTATGTTAAGGGACCCAGCATAGTGCAGGTCATTGCATTTAGAAGTGAGTTTATTTTTTTTAATTTATTTTTAAAATAACAGGACTTTATTCTTTTATTTATAAAGAAATGAAATTATTACTATTATTCTTGTTTTAGTTGATTATATTTGATCGATTCACGTCCAGTAACTGATACGAATAATTCATAATAAAATACCAAGCTTATGACTAAGCTTTGATCGTATTTAAATGGCGATTTTAATATAAATGTTGTTTTAAAATTCCATTGTCATGGAATGTACCTCACAAGTTTATTTTTCCGTCTCGCTCTCTTCCCAACTGCATCAGTCTTACCCTGTGTTAGTATGACAAAAACATTATTACGGGATGCCTAGCAACTTTCAGTATCTTCATATATCGGGATAGGAATGAGTAGCGTCCTATATTTTTACAGTTATTGTAATTTTTTTAAAAGCAATGTTTCGATACTTACAGCCTACTCTGTTGCATTTTATAAGGACTGATTGTTTTTAGAAAGTTGTTAACCAGTTGTTTTCTTGTAGACTGTACTTTTATGTATGATTTTCATGAAAAAATATATGTCATATCTTTTGGACTGTACCTTTTTTTCCAAATCGACGAGAGCAAGCAAATGAAATCAATGAAAAAGTTTGAGTGCTGTAACAACTTTTGCTTGAATACGTTCACGGAGTGGTTCTAAAAACTTTTACGATAGCTTTGCTAGAAACAACTTATTTTTATATTTTTAATATTTCTAGTCCGCTAATACGTTATGAAGAAAAAATAAGAATATGGTTGCATAATAATAAAAACATTTTACTATTCAAAAGAGAGTATTAGGGCCATTTGCGGGGGACCGAGGGAATCGTGCAAACCATTATTTAAAAGATTAAATCTTCTCTCATTACCATCCATGTACGTAATGGAGGCTCTAAAGTTTTGTTAAAAGGAATCCAAATTTATTTAAAATTCAGTACAGCTATTTTATGACTCGAAATCGAAAACGTTCCTATCAACCATTATCGGCCAACGCATGCTTCTCAAACGACAGCTGTGCCATGTGCATTAAGCTGTACAATCTATTACCATGTTTCCTTAAAGATTTACCTATTAAAAAATTGCACACCATTATTTTCATACTATTATTAGATAACTGTTTTTACAATACTAATGAATTTATACATTTTTGTAATGATGGCCATCTGAAACCATAAGCTCTGAATGTATAATATGATTTATTTTCTTTTTCCTTCTCTTTTGTTATTTTAAATAATTGCTTCTGATTACAAATTTACTCACTAATTCCACACACTGACAAACTGACATATACTGACTGTAAACCGACATATAACGTACGGGATTATAATATCACGGAATTTATTATCGTTAATTTATAATAGATAATGTATAATCGTTAGTGTAGAATACATAACATATAATGTATAATCTTAGTGTATAATATATAAGATATAATGTATAATTGTAAGTATATAAAGTATAATTGTAGTGTTCAATGTATAATTGATTACGTTTCATTGTTAAATACAAGACACGACGACATTAGGTTAAATTGAACTGTACAAAGATTTGTGCCCATCGACTAGCTCGACAAAACACGCTGGAAACTGTTATGTGTAACACCTTATAGAAATTACTGTGTTTTGTGCAATAAGATTAAATAAATGAACATCGTCATCATCATCAGCCGGTCTAAGTAGTGGTCTGAACATAATGATAACAAATTTATTTATCCGAGGTCGGATAGTTGCGTATGTGCCTACGTCCGTTTCAATTGCACCACGACGATTTTAATATTTTTATTGAAAAGGAACAGGCGCAACTGCCTACAAATATCCGCGTAAGCTCAGCTTTACACACTACTAAAGTTTAGTCTTACTACTATTAAGCTCTCTTAACTCGAGTACAGCCATTCTATATGCGTAGATATTCAACACTATATGTGTAGCACACCGATAGTACTCTAGTAGACGATGAACTAAGAACTTCTACTATGTTTAACGGAAGAAAATCCTTCGGTTGTGATAAAATGTGCGCTGTTTATATCATTATATCGTCGGAGTGGGTCGGCAGAGGTAGGTGCACCCTTACCACCACTCACCTATTTTCGCTGGCGAGCATGTGAAAGCGTGCAAGTTCCCGCAGGAGCAAAGCTCGTGTAATTACCGGCGCGAGAGGGCATTTCGTTCTTCAAGTGGCAATTGTGCACCGTGGAAAAGGTCGGTAATTGAAATTTGATGTGCACGCTTCATTGCGCATGCGTGCATGTGCGTGCTGCAACGAAATGTGAAAATTGCATTTTTCATTTGTCAAGCTACCTTCGGCACAACATTATATAATATTTATCCCTACCCTTCATGCTACCCTATACTATGCTCATGTATTTCCGTCTGTCCGTGGTAAGAAGGTACCCTCTTAATATGAAGGGGCTGAAGACCATACATTGGCAACCAATTTGATCAAGGACATATTCGCAGACATACTCGTACATCTCAGGAAATATCTGCTCGTATCCAACCATAGTACTATTATTCTAAACCATCATTTTTATACTAGAAAACATAATACACACAACTCATTACACACCAATGCCTGCGACTTGTTTAAAGCGCTAGAATCTTGTTTAAGTTTTTTAAATATAACCGCAATAATTGCTTAGCATTTAAAAAAGCTATATATAATCACACTGTACATTTCCACTTAATTCAACTTCAGAGCAAGTAAAATCAATTTCTTAAGTGAAAAAACATTTAATACTAGTATCTAACTAATAGTTAATTATTTCAGATTGACGAGCAACATACAGAATACATCAACTATGAGATCCTTGTTTTTTGTCTAATTCATTCGCGAATCGCACATACACATACACTCGCTCACACGCACGCACACTCACTCGTACACACACACACACAGACACACACACACACACACACAGAAACACTCGTACACACACACGTATACACACACGCACGAGCACATAGCACTATTAAATCCATGAATGAAAAACAAAACACACCATAATCATAAAGACCCAAGGATCCTGTACAGGTACCCATCTAATGGATATGCATAAAAATTATGGTGGAGACGGGAGCCACGGGAACTAGGACAGTGTTATTATGGGCGGCGATTTTTGTCCGATATTAATATAGGATTGTCCTATAGACTAGATAAACTGGTACTAGAAAGCGTGTGGTCTAAGTATAAAGCGATCTGAGATCTAAATAATTAATGAGCTTTGTTAAAAAATGCTTATACATACAATGATAAATTATGAAGTACCCCTTTGCTTTTGGGTGTTACTTAGCGTATATTTAGTTTTATTATTATATAGATCATGTCCTGTTAAGTAGTTATTATCCTTGAAAATTCAAATATAAACTAAATTTATTACCTTTTATTTTAATAAAGATTTATAAGTCCTATACCGCCGTTTACCGAGAGAACTCTGGGGACGTACGGGCCCATAACGGACGACTAAAATCAAGACCAGGAAACTATCTGTGCAGCAGACCGGCACGAGGACGGTCGTGCCAAATGAGACATCAACCTAATAGTGGTATCCTTGGAAGGTAGTACGAAAAGTCAGATGTATCAGTATTTATCAAAACGATGGCAACGAAATAAAACAGAAAAACAGATGTTCATCAACATCTATATCTGCTGTTATTGTTTTGGGAGCCTCACAAGGAAATTTTAGATACAGTTTTTTTATTAAATATTGAATTTTTTATTATCAGAGTGTCCATTATAAATCATGGTATTAATTATGATATTTTTACATAAATAAACGAAGCGAATTTCTGTTCCTTTGTATTGGACCATGCATAGGCTCTCAGACAGGTCCAATGTAAGGCGTTTAATAGCCATTGCCATCATTCGATCGGATTAACTGTTTGTGGTCTTGCGTTTGCTTCACACGCTTCTAAACACTATTTGCACTTCGTCCTAATTCCTTCAGCACAAAGTCGAAATTCGCTTGGCAGGTTATTTTGATGTGTGTTAAACTGGTAGTACCACCTGCGCATCGCCAGTTGCTTTTATTGTTTGCAAATATAAAAACAAGCCTTATTAGGCAATGATATATTAACTCGTTCCCGTACAACTTGGAAAGAAACCATTAATGTACACACACAGCGTTTGTATAAGTGGTCTTCTATAAATAGTCTACCTTTTATTTTTGGAGCAAAAAAACATCTAATGTAACTTGAGCATGGAAGTGTACGAGAGAGCAGAGCTACTGCTGCTACTTGAAAGATCAATTACAAGTTGTACGAAATGACGTTTTTGTTCTGCCTGTAACATGTAATTCAAACTTAACATTAATAACAGTTACTGTGTATTGTGATGCGTCAACACAGTTTTCGGCTTGGGCGAGATAACTTTTGCTCAGAGGTTGTTGAGTTGTTCGTGTGTATCGTGTGTTCTGTGTGTGCTTTAAATGTACGTTAATAGTAACTGCATAATTACATTTTGTTGTAATATAGGCCAAACCTACGACTCCGTTAGCCTAGGTTTATTGCATTCTGGGTTTTAAAGTTTTTGAACGGGACCCTAAACTTTTCTAAAATAATATCTAAAATAAAAATAATAAATAAATAGTCTAAGTTAAAAGTCCGGTCGAAATCGATTACCTGAAACAAACACAGGGATAACATTGTAAATATTGCATTTTTACACTATTTATATTAGCTTCACCTGTATGTTTACTTGTTTTTTTTGTTAGTATGTATGTATGTATATATGGATGGATGGATGCATATCACTTTATTTGTTGCTTTACGTGTCACGCTTATACAAGCTACGAAGTACAGTCGTTAGCGTGATTAAGTTTGAACAGCGCCAGGCTACACAGAACACGCCAGCGCCAGGAGCAGACTATGGCCTTAACCCTCTCAATATGAGAGAAGAGACCCATATTCCAACAGTGGAATTATAATGGATCGATTATTATTATTATCTATTACTACTACTCGTATTATAATTATTACTAGATATTATTATTATTATTACTATTATTATAATATGTATTTATTACAATTAATATTATTTTACTTATATGTACAGATAACTATTAACTTCACTAACAACTAGTAGTAACGAGAGTTCGGCGTTTTGTTTGCGAGGAAAGTAACAAGTAATGGTACTACGCAAATAGTACCAGCGTGGTATAGTTTGTGACATCAATAAATATAATTGGCGGCAATTTCAGAAATGAATGGTAGGTACATAATGTTGCTTATCATTTTGTTCCAGTTTGATGTCGTGACTATGGTTGTTCGTATACACAAGAAAAAGCAAGCAGAGGATTTTGTTATATTTATTAAATAATTTGTAGGTGCCGTACGCGCGGTGGGACAGTTGCACCAACAGCAACAATGCTTACAACAATTGTGTTTCACGAAATTAATTCGTAGCTTCTGTACGTTGTGCAAAGTTACATCAAATATGTACTTCGCTTATAGGGCATTTTTCCTGCCGTTCTTTCTCTGCAGACCGTGTGTCAACGAATTATTTTAAGTATTTAAAAATATAACATCCCACCCGACCACTGGTTAAGCGAGCCTCAACTAAGTAACGAGCAACATTAGTAACGTAACTCAATAATATAGGACATGCGGCGCGGAGATGTAGCATGTTCAGCGTCGGCCCCGCCCGTGCGCCGGCCGAGCCGTCTCGAAATTAATCGCTTCGGTTAAATTAACATGTTAACCGCGAAACTGGGTGGTTACGGCTAATAGTGGCGTTTAAGTTATAAATCAATGCTGATTGCGACGCCCAGTGGTTAACCGATAAAGGTGATTGCGCACATACCGCAATTCGCGAGATTCCTTTTTTGTATCGCGATTCAACGTGTGTGAAGGAACGAAAAGCTTCCCTCGTCAATTGTGTATATAGCAATAGTGAAAAAACATCACGCCTAATGATGCTAATGGAAACAGATTTTGTTTTGCCTCATGTTGTTCATTACGACTAGCAGTAGAAATGGAGAAAGTGACCAAATATGGAATACCGTTTTGTTTTTGACGCATAATTTGCACAAACGTTATAAATAAAAAAACTTTTTGTAGTAATTGTTAACAATCATATGTTTGCGCTTTACTTTCTGACACGATTTGCTTATATTGATTACTTTTAACTTAAAAAGTTTTAAGCAACAATTTTTTTTAAAAAATGATAAAGGTGCCTAAATATGGAATAGGCCCCCAAATATGGAAATACTATGAACACCATCAAGATTCAACCATAACTAAAGGAGACTCTTTGAAAACTTGCGTGTAACAATCAAACTTGGGCAATTAACATATTTAGAAAAACTTGGGTATAACAAAAATCACAAATCCAGGTGTCGGACTCTGATCCAGTGCAATCATTATGTGCCCAGAGCCCATTTGTATATTTAAGAAAATAATACAACCAAAAATCGCTAAAACGCAGACACACTTATGTAGATGCTAGGCGTACATACTAAGCTATGTATGTACATATATATGTATGTATGTCGACACATCTGCTTACACCATGTATTGGGTACAGAGAGATTCAGTTAAAACATGATTATAATCTTGATATTTAAAGAACGAAAGACAATTCATCATCAGCGTGTTTAAGTCTACAAGTCCAGCCAAACCTTAACATCTCATATGACAGTTCGCATAGAAAAAATCTAAATTTATGTATTTAATTTGAAAATTTCTACTAATAAAAATATTAGTTTGCACATCAGTATAAAATCATATTTTGATGAAACTCGCAGATGATAAAAAAACAAACGGCCGGTCAAATTGCAGCCACGCCCGCTCCTGGTAACTGCAATATCGTTTAATGCAATTTGAGCGTATTAGCGCGTTCCCCGAATATTCCGGAGATAAGATCCCTTAATGTCCATGTTTATATTATAAATCAATCCGTTAATTGTTGGGACCTGACGTTTCTCCTTGCGTACCAAGAAAAACAAGAGGAGGGCTTTGCGTTGTTTGAACACAGACAAGTTGCAGCTTTAGATATCAACTTGCCACTCCGCGGGTCTCGGGTTCAAATCCGTATACCAAAGGTTACAAAGTTATGCGCGTTTTTAATAAACAAATTAAAAGAATCGAGGATGTTCATGATGATCGTAGCGCTTTGGGAATTCTGATTCTACTGTTGAAATGAGAGGCGGTGGAACCATTTTTAAGATGTTCGAAACCGTACAACTAGGTAAAAGCGAACGAGACCAACGTCAACTGACGGTTTGGGAAAACAGCAACACATCGCTATAAAAACTAAACGGTCCAGTTTATAAATATAGCGCACATATATGTAGTGGGTATTCTATGAAAGTCCTCAGTAACAAACACATACGAATTTCACGGTTGTGTGCATAGAACTGTTCCATTGATTTACGGGGACCCCAGTGTGTCGGATTGAAGGCTGCTGTACTATTGTCGGCGAGCAGCTAACCAATGAATTCTAATATGAATTTTCCGAAAAATTAATGATCGTAATAAAATCAACCCTAATATCATTAATTATTTGTAGGGTCTTTCCTATCGTTAGGTTTGGAGTAAGAAAGAGATGGACATGGATGTAAAAAGACGTAACCAACTCATACCACACACGCAGCAGTTCATAGACGTGGCAAGTTAATAGTGTACATATATGTTTTCATCAATCAAAAGCAATTATTGACCGCACAACAGTTCACAGACGTGTCGCGATAACAATATGTTTTGTCAATTGTTAATCACGCACAATTGTTCACAATTGTAATAAGTAATCAATGTACATTATTTAATCAAAAGCAATTGTTTTTAAGCATTTAGTGTTTATTAGTTGGATGTTATGTACTGTTATAATGTTACTGGTAACTAGTGATGAAATATACCGAATCACTTAATTAAAATATCAATTAAATCCGATCAACATCAAATTATATGCTAATGTATTCTGTCGCTGCACAATTTCAAACACGTTTTTAAATTGCAAGTTAGAAATTAGCCTTAAGTTACGCTATTAACATTTTTACTTCTAAAACTGCCTTAGGTTTTTCGAGATAGGTATATTTGGCGTTCCGTGCTCTCTGCCTACTCCGTAAGGGACCTGGCGTCTATAGCGAATTCACTCGCTTAACGCATATCACTCCGCGCCCCCGGTGCGACCCCCCAGCTGACAAGGTAACCGTTCACAACCGTGCCAGTCGTCGCCCATATATTTGTAATAAAGTTATTACTTTCTGTTTGTGTGCCAGAAACGCTTGTTTATTGACAGTATACGTACAGCTTCCAGAATTAATGTCGGGATATACGCTCGGTAACAATATGAGTGGGTATGTTTTTCTTTCTTTCATATTAGGTCGTTTTGGTTGAAATAAACATTTTATCAATGTACGTATACAGTTTTGATATATGTTATTGGCTGCCACGGTACTACACCATCCAGAATACTGCGCCATTCCTCAATAAAACTATCTTGAATTTCCCAAACAGTAATAATATATCGTTTTTTCGAAAAACCTTACAGAAAGAGCGATAATGAGATACCAAGCCGAGAATCAAATTAGTTTTATATTACCTCTAATTATTATCGATAATATTTTTAATTTTCATAATTTTATGTATAAAGTAGTTAAAACCTGTTATTAAAGACCTACAGCCTTTGACACCAACTAACATGTTATTGATTGACATATTGACGACTTACGAGTAGAGCTAATATCGATTAGAAGTGATTTATACAAATATGTATTCACCTCGTTATATACAATTCTTACATTATTCAACTCTACAATTATTTAGATGTCTGTGAAAGTCTATATGGTAAACTGCATGGAGTCTTCTCGTCATTCATACCGGAGTGCTTGATAACTAAAGTTTGCAACCAGTGAAAACCAGTGAAAACGCACATACAGAGTTGAAACGTGAGCACTCACGGTGCGGCTAGTCCGTCAGTTCTAAGTCGCGCAGCGAGCTATGGAGCGAGTTATGCTGGAAATCTCTCTGAAGGATACAATCAGAAATGACACTATCCGACAGAGAACCAAAGTCACAGATGAATATCTATATGATTTTTCTCACACATACTCGTATCTGACAATTTGTTCATTTATAAACATTTCGTCTCGCCTCCCTCTTTCAATGTAACGCCCATGTGCATTCTCGACATCTCTTAAGTATTTAGAATTTTTCAGTGGCTTTGTATAATCGACATTTTCTACATATTCTCGTGATATTTTTTTAAGTTTGTTCATTTGACTTGGTTTGTAGCATATACGAGTTTAGTGTACTGAGGTGTGGGCGCTCAAAGTGAGGCCACGTAACTGAAAAAGTTTTCTTAAACCATTGTTATTGTCGGCGTCACGGCTGTCTTAATATTTATAGGTAATAAGAACCACGTTCTAGTAGAAGAATTTTCTTTCGTATTACAGTTTTAAATTTACAAAACGTGTCGTTAATATGAATTGTTTTGTTTTAGGCAAGGTATGATGATGACTTTATGCTATGCAACAAAGGAATTTATTCTAATGTTTTACCCAAAAAAAAAAACAAACTTTTGTAGAATTACACTTTTATATAGTTCATGTGATTTCTGCTTAATTTGTACTCTGTAATTATTAATCCGTAAAGTCATATTATACCAAAGCTGTAATTGTTCAATTAAGTTATTATTACAAGTCGTTTACAATACATTGTTACGCGTGATCATGGAAATAATACTAGAGACAATCATTCGAGTCGTCATAAGCCGCGACATGAATGTGGCCATGAATAGGACAGATAGTACAATGTTCATTTTAACTAATGGTCCTATTAATGTAGCCGTAATACCATTTAATGCTAATTATAACCCTCTTTAACCACTAACATTAACTGGACTGACTGATATTAACAGATGCAATGTTTTTTTAAGGTTTAGCTCTTTGTCAGTAGCGGCCATTTGTGCTCGGTAGCTGATCATTTGTTACTGTAAAAAAAAATATATACTTTAATTTAATTATATCCAGGGGTTGAAATAAATTTAAACTCCATTATTATTATGGTTTTATTGTACCAAAACCGAAGTGGTAGGTATAAGATTGAATCAATTTGTCATTAAATTACAATCAGATGAAAGATACGATATATTAAGTAACTTGGGTTGCTATATACATTTTTTATTACCCTCTTCTACCAAACTGTGTAAGCATCTGTGTAAACAAATACATATATGAAATCATACCAAAAAGGACTAGTTTCTTGACTTTTACAGCATGTGCAGTCTCTTTTTAAATTAAACTTTATAAAAAAAACTAGTTAGCGTTATTAATTAGTTTTGTAAAAAAGTTTGCAATTACGTTTTAACTGAATTAATTTATACTAAGGAATTCGATTCCACTCCTAAGGACATGAGAACCAGAAGTCTGCTACATGTCGGCCAAATAGTCTTTCAAGCAATTTTATTATGGTCATTAAATTAATATTTTAAAGATATGTTTTTTCTACATTGAGCACACTAGAGTCACTGAAAATAAACTATCATAAAGCGAATACAACATGGGAGTTTAAAAACCCGTTAATTTATCGAGACATGTCAAATATCTTCATACGAAGCCGAGCCTGCGTAAGATTCTCACAGTGGCTGGTATTGCTATCGTCTTTTTTATTTTCGATCGTTTCATCGTGTCATTTTGATCCCTAATTATATTGATTTAAAGTTGTCGATTGTGTGTTTACACTGAGATGTCCTATTTTATTCATTTTTACAACATTTTGCGCGATGCCGATAGCCTATATATCGTCTGTGAGCATCGCGTGCAGATTATTAATTGCTTCATTGATTTTCTGAGTGGCCGTTTCTTGTGGCCGACGCGACGTTCGGTTGAAGGAATGGGCCGTGTATGTTTTTTAACCCAATAACGTTCAATTTATTCGTCTTTTTAGTTTCGAGTCCTATTTCTGTGGCTAGAAAATAATTAAACTTGCGTTTAGTATGATGGAGATAAATAAATATTCATGGGGACGATTTCATACCCGATTACATTGTGAGGGTTGAGTAGGCACATCTGTCATTGTCGGGCGCGAACAAGTTCGGACGAGCCCGAACGTTCGATGAAATGAGAATATTGAACGCGCTTTTTACGATTCAGCGGAGTGTTATTTACTTTTGTGATAATTACGGACCTGGAAAAAATTGTTTCGTTTTTCATATACGAATTACTTTGTTTGGGTCCGCGTCGAATTGAATGATATATGTATGTATGTACTTATTTTATTTTTCACATTGAATCATTTTGAGAGTTTTGATACTTTACCATTCAAATCTATGTATCTTATGAATCATTCTAATGTATCATATC
>DWMG01001432.1:0-15227 GCA_018244855.1 Elbella merops
GATTTAGCGAGCAATTTCGCATTATGAGACCCAGTTTAGCCGGTTGGCAACGTGATTTTTGTTTGTTTAACCTCAAATACCAAAATGCAACTGTATTTGTGCGGTAGACAGAAACATTGGAACTTCGTTCGTAAGAAAATAACAACATTTACCGTTATTAGACTTTCAATCATTCAAATATACATGTCAGGTAACCATGTATGTATATACCTATATCAATCTTGAAAATCATTTCTTGGTCATTCGTTACAAATTAATTTTTATTTTACACATAAATTACGCTTGGGGTTTTCTGTATGAGACGTTAAATGCCAAAGTCCAGCAAGGCCTGAAACAAGTTAATGAAGCTGATGATAAATACGGGTATGATGCTTTCAAATAGGTACTTTCTTTCGCTGTTCCTGTTTATTTTTTGGAACATCATTGTTTATAGCGTATTGACTATAGAAGGTAATTATAAATTAATTTAAAATAAATTCAGTTAGACTTTCACTTTACTAACGTTTTCGAGCAAATGCCACCAGAGTATACAGCCGATAAATTAAAAAAAAATATGCTCATATCCTGTTCTTATCTATTATACAATACTTGCGAAGCGCAATTAGTTATAATAAACTATTATCCTGTATGAAAACTACGTTTGTTCTATCTCATCGCCAGTGTCGCCCTCTTCACAGCGGAAACGGAATCGCTGCTAGGTGCGACTAGTTTTCCTGCGGATATATTGATAGCATTGTTTAAAACAGTAGGCAAGCGCCGTGGAAAAATTACATTTCAACTATTATTTTAACAATAATAATTGTTTTTAAGTATATATTGTTTTATGGTTGCAATTAGACACATGTCGGGTTTGATTTTCAGTCGTATAGATATTTCAATGATTTATATTGACAGCCCATCTGTTTGAAAAGTTGAGTCCAAAGCTATAAATATAAAGAGTTTTTATTATTGTCTTGGAAGTAATTTTTTATTCATTTATTAAAGTCTACTTTTAAAGTTAAAATAAAAATAACTATTCTTGCGGACTGCTGTTCAGTTAAACGGAAGAAATCGGTTCAACAGTTTTGTAGAATTTTAAAATCCAATAAAATATTATGTGCATTGAAAATGTGAGGAATAGAATTGCAAAGTGACCTAGATATCGGAACAACAGAAATGTATTGTACTGCGATTTGCACACGAACACGTGGAGCTTCTTGGAATTTGACCAGACCTAGAATAATGTCCGCTGTGTCATCCCCAAATTACTTTTACATTTGTAGTGTAGGACGCCCTCGGGCCCGGTGGGATGACAATCTGCGAAAGGCTGCAGGCAGATGCTGGATGCGACGTGCCGAGGATAGGGCGCGATGGCGCTCATTGGGGGAGGTCTATGTCCAGCAGTGAACTGAGATAGGCTGATGATGATGATGACAAACTTGATAATATTTGTTTAAGTCTATTGTCTTTACTGTTATAATATTCCTTGCTCATAATATTACTTTCATCACCTCCTCCACTTCTTAATTCTCATAGAATGAGAAGGAATAAGATTTTAACAAACAGCAGTTTGACTGCAAATTTCTAATACCCTAATCATGGAGACTCATGTTTTCTTTCATTGTAGCAACATTTCATTCCAGAAACGCATTTATGTTTTTAAAGGAAAATGTTGCACTTGCAAGGCTCTTAGAATTGAAGTTAGAATTTTAAACCTGTAGATTATCACTGCTCTGCTCGACCAAACTTATTTGTAAAGACAAATAGAAGTAGCGAATACTACCAGCTTTTAATTTCAGTGCATTAAAGAACTATTCTAGCTGCTAAGCCAAAGCTTTGTACACGTCAACTGTGTTCATGAAATTTTCACGATCTATTCGCACCTTCTGCTTACGCGTAGGTACGTGTAAGATATTTTATTTCATTTAGAAGAATTATTCGCAAACAATTTTCGAATCAATAAAAGGCACATGGTAAAACTCTAGTATATTTTTTATTTTCCGTACACGTGCTGCGAAAAACTCACTACATATTATAGACGTCTGTATGCAATCTGAAAAAAGAAAGTATTTTCATCAGAGTTTTGATGTAATGATTTTCTATCCTTGTCGAGCTTATTGCAACCAGATCTTTGTTACTATTTCTGCATAAAACCATCCGCAAATCAAAAATATTATAGTACATAATTGTTTGACCCGAAAAACACACGCAAGGGCTACGACCATCATTGATTGTATATTGAAAATCAGAATTTATAAAAGAATGTGCCTTGATAACCTGCGACGGATATAATCTGCATTCAAACTAATAACTTTCTTAGATGAACGCAAAAATAATTAGTTCCAGAGGCATCATTCTTAGAATTTCATGGTTTTTTTTACTAAATTGTGCTCTCTGAGCCTCACTCTAATTGTCTTTGTACTGCACAAACTTCTCTGAGGGATTTAACTTTGGACGAAAGTATTACAAAAGCTATGTATTTTCTATAACTCTATACAGTACAGTACAGTACAGTACATCAGGTCGAAGCCTCGTAAATACGGTGTCCAGTCATCATCATCACCATCATCGTCCGATCTGTTATCATTCTATCTTATACGTAAAGCTTCTTTCGAAAGAAAAGGTTTAGGATCTTTATCTGTTGCCCTGCTAAGTGTGGTTTGATAGACTTTTTTCTCCTTAGAGAAGAATGGAGAATTTTAAGCTGCAAGTTCCCACAGAATGTTTTACAACGGATAGTATTGCGTTTATGGTTCTTTTCTTAAAGGAGCTTGTTGTGTGGAAAATTTAGGTGTTAATATATGCTGCATCCACGGCAAACACAATTGCAGTTTCTTTCGGAAGGTAATATTTCATTATAAATAAACGAATGTTCTATTAAACTTCATGTGAATGTTAACAGTACGAGTACTAATGAAGTAGAACAGTCAAATTCTGTTTAACTTTCATCAGTTTCAACAACTGTACGTAGGTACTTTGTTCTTCACAGCTATGAAGTTTCAAGAATGTTAAACATTGCACAAACTTTTCATAGTTATCCCATGTTATTGCACATATCTCTTCATGAACTTCTAGTAGTCTTTCATTATGCAGTACCTGACAAGACTTTATGAAAACTTGGTGACTTGATTTCGGTAAGTATGTTTGAGCAAACTGCAATATCATCAAGTTAATTTTATCATGGCGCTTGCAACGTAGAAACGCGTTGTAAATGCCCTGTGAATAACCTTCAACTATAAGTGAAGTGATGAGAGGGTCTATGACAATGGTAAGGACTTATAAAGTCTACGCCCAATATACTACTGACCGCTGTCGGATACAGTTGTAGAAGTCTTCGGAGACATGACTGTTCCAGTGCAGCAATAACAACTTACTAATAGATGTAGTGCTAAGTGGACAAACCTATACCTAATGCGACGTCTATTTCTCTTGTCAAAATGAAACAATAAATAATGCTGAATAAAAATAAGTACACGAGTAGTAATACGTGCTTAAACACGTATTACAATTACAAAAACCTAGTTGGGTTTATGTAATTGTAGAATGTAGTCATACAAAAATGGTTTCAATACAAAAAACAACATAAACGTTCTACCACGACAATGGTGTGCAATTATATAATTACAGAATTGATTTAGGTTATGCAAAAATGAAATATATATTTTTAATACGCGTATATGTACGTATATTATATATATGAATGTCATATCTGTCTTTTCATATGCTAAATTCAACCTTAACCGATTGGTTATCTCTGGATATTGCAGTCAGCATATACTCGTATTTAACCATGTGCATGACTACATGTGTGTACAGTTATTACTACAAAGCAAATTAAAAGAAAATATTATTATTAATCATTTTCCAGTCACATCACTGTTGTAATAAAGATTGAGGGATTCCAGGTAAGTGGATAATTAATCTATCAGGCGGTCTTATCCCACCTTAATGGTCTCCAATGAGCCAAATGACAGTCGCAAACTGAAAGTACAAGAGACGAGACGCTGTCACAGATTGTAAGCGATCAGAGAAGTTAAGCGAGGTTACTTCTTATATGACTTCTAATGATATGTTTCTACGAGAATGCATTACCTTATACATAATGTTATGTTTATGGTCCCATAAAAGTCGATAAACTTCATCGGAAGCGATATTAAGAACAGTTTTAAAACAACTGTATGAACAACAATTTGCATCGAAAAAACGTAGTGGAAAATACTCCAGCAACTTTCTGATCCGTTCCCGATAGCGAAACATGAAAAATGGTAGCGATAAAATCTACGATAAACGTTGGAAGCTGAAGCGATTTCATGTCAAATTTGTAGGTACTCGAGTTAGTTTCTGAAATTTTGGTATTGTTGCTATCATTTACTGACCCTCGACATTTCCCTCGTCTCGTTCCATACATCTCGACAGCTCCCATTTGTTAGCTTAAGTACCGATTTAAGCTACATAACCATAATATATTATATAATTAAGGGTCGCCAAAGTAACCATTGGGTAGGACTTGAGTATGCCCACGAGTTTGCAATTTCTGCGCTCAATACCCTTTTGGTTACTGATAGGGTACTACAATATTGCCGATACTTTACGCAAACTATTACAATTAGATACTATTTAAGCTTTATTAAATTCTAAACTAGATTCTCTACACTATACTTACTACACAAATCTGCCCCTTTGAGGGATCTGAGTTCGTCACAGACGAACGGATACCTGGATTTTAAATGTACATACATGTGCCGTGATTTTAAGGGTATACATTTGGCACATAGCACAGTAAATCTTAAAAATGGTATCATGAGTGTCAAATAATAAAAATAAGAAAAAAGTATGCTTTTATAAGCTGACTGCCTCATTGGTCGAGTGGTTGTAAGCGCGACTGACAATCGGGCGGTCCTGGGTTCGAATCCTGGATCGGCTACTGTTGGATTTTTCTAATTTAGAATTTCTAGTAGTTACTCGGGAGTCTGGATTTGTGCCCGGTGTATGGCACTATGCTCGCCACCTATTCCATGAGACATAAACGTAACTGGTAAAACGTGGGAGTGTACTACACACCTCTGCCTACCCCTTCGGGGATGACAGGCGTGAAATTACATTTGTCATTAGTAGCATTTATAACACCATTTATATTGTTGTATGAGAATTATTCATATTAATAGTACGTACACTCAATATTTCCAAAGCGGTATTCACCAGTATCTTCCATGAAAGAACTTCGCGGTTCTGACCTAAATTCAATATTTTTCATTCATACATGAACTAATACTCATTAACTTCGTTTTTCACATTAATCTGGTAACTGATTTAATCGGCACATTTTTCTATTTTTTATAGCGCTGTGTGGGCTTCGGTACGAATAATTTTATAGCATTTTATCGTATAGTAAGCTTTTTTACTATATAATATACGGTATTTATTCAGTTCAAAAGGGCAAACTGCATCTTATCTATAAAAGTACTCGCATTTTCGTAAAATGAGTGTTGAAAAATTTAGTGAGAGGCTCATTTCAATATACATATTATGTTTCTATTACATAGCAATTATCAATATATTTTTCGTTCATATACGTATATATAAATTGTACAAGTCAATAAAATAAATTGGGCCTGTGGGCTTGCCAAATATATAGAGGTATGAAGTCTAAATTAAAATGCTACTCATTCTGTTTATTAAAAAAATGCATAACATACGTATGTGAATTGCCAATTATTAAAACGAATGCGATTCTTTCACAAAAGGCCTATTCCCGCGGTACGTGCTTTGATAAGTTTTGTTGAAAAACTAATTATAATTCACTCTTTGTTTCAGAAATATGTGAGCGAACTAACTGTTGTGCGGGACTGTGTGCCGACTTGCAGCGAAAAAGGTAATTATTTTTCTAAATTAATTAAACGTAACTACAAAATGTGTAAGTACGAGATTTTTTCGTGCACTACTTACTAAATTCGCGAGATGTCTTTTAAAGTTTCTCTACTTATATCATTCTTAACTCAGCAGTTACAATGAATAAGAAACATCATTTGAGTGTTGTAGAACATGTACGAGTACTTCCTCATTTCGGGTCAAACACATTATTACGTGAGAAATCAACCTTTATACTCATATATCTACTGTTCGATTATTTTTTAGCACCACGCTAATCATTATCGTCTTCAGCAATCCCTTTGTCGTTTTTCTAAAGCTTAGACCATAAACCGTTGTGCTGGGGAAGGGCGAGGAGAGTTTCCTGTTGGACGTATGAATATCTGGCATAGGACATGTCAAGCCTGACCATGGGCTTGTTAATATATTCCTTTGACCGTTACAGCGAAACTATTTTATATTGAACGCATAATTTAATAAAATCAGAGATCACAGTTACGAAGGATACGAACTCTAGAAGATAAGAGAGGAGGTCAGTTTTAAACACTATTTCAGGAACAGTATTTTTTTATTTCAGGAACAGTATTTTTTTAACTCTGTCCAGTTTGTTCGGCATTGCAGTTTCAGGCGATCTGTAGAGTTATGCAATACGGCCTACATTCACAACTGAATATGTGACCGCTAGTTGCATATTATTTATTTATTTATACCTGTATGACTCTGTACACAAAAAGGGGTAGATTAACGTACTTAATTACATAAAATACAGATATTTTTAAGGGTCAAGTCAAAAGTTTTTGCTATTAACAATACAGTATATTACAATTCTATTATTTTAGTTCTTCTTCGACACTGGTGTCTTATGTCTTCTTTTCTATCAAGTATGTTGTAAATTATTTGGTTGCTATCTTATAAATAGCTTACGTTTAATTTAAGCTTTTTTTTATTTATCATAATCCTAACTTCCTAATTCTTCGCAACTACACTCATTCTTGAACTATTTTTTTATATAGATTGTCTGGATGACCGCTATCTTAAGAATGAAACATCTGTGCATGTGGATACGTGGATTTTGAAATGAATTTTAGTTGCGCAATAAAGTATACTGCATTATGTTGCAACCAAAATCTAAATTAATGTTTTCTAATATTGAACGAAATACTCGGGGGCTTACCCGCCCACAACGATTCAATATTCAATCCGAGATGGGCGTGTGAACCAGGCCAGCGGTCGGTCCGAATGAACCCGTTAATTCCATCGCACGCCACGGCCCGAACATGTTTAACACAATCCCTAAACCCTAAATCACCGCTTTGAACATTCATGTGGGAATTATTTACAATGTTTATAAAAATTGTTTCGCATATATTATAGGGCTGTCTGCAACATCGTTTGCGCAGAAACGTAAAGTAAGGCTGTATTATATCGACCCTCACTAAAGTTTTAAGATTTGATCTACAAAATTCTTACGTTAATAGGCTCTGGCAATTATTAACGTTAAAGTTACATTACATGTTTCGAATACCTATGACTACGCACGGCCTTACATATACAGTGAAAAGTACAAACTTTACCTTCGTAAGAGTTTTAACTATGTACTCCTATTTTAAGGACCTACAACACACCATGTATTTATACATACACCATGTATTTATACAAGCCGACATTTTTGGTTTATCATATCGTGAAAGATGTGTCTTATTTCGAATCATTTTGTGCTCCTATGAAACAAAATGTCGTTTGCCTTAACGGTGAAGGATAACATTGTGAAAAAACCAGTTAAAGTCGGTGTAGCCTTAATCCTTTTAAAAGACGACCCGTTCCCAAAAAGGGAATGATAAAAGGGTTAATCTTTATAATCAAATAAATAATAATAATAACAATAGTGATATCTATTCTTATTGTCTATAAACAGAATTGGATGGATGATAGTGGTCCCATGAAACACACCAGCAGTGTAGGGTTAACAATACCATTATTAATGCTACGTGACATGTCGTAGCATGTTTAGGACAATCGTGATTACAACTTAAGTGTGTCGTGATTTGTGTTCTGTCCCTCTTCAAGTATTCACTCAATAAGTGATTTTTTTCAGACAACTTTTCTGATAAGCTTTAAGAGTGAAAAAGCTTTAGCTTTAGTGAAGAAGATGAGAAGCTTTAAGATAAAGAAGCTTTAAACCGAAACCGATAAGTACGTAGCAATAATTTACGTATGTTTTTTAGGAAATCTCACAGATCGTAGCAAAGTTGCAATGGAGACTTGTAATAGTAAAACGCGTTTATAAGTTTTAATAGCGGCAACGCGTAATGAAGTGTTTGCTGCTGTACCTGACTGCGCTGTATAATATGATTAGGTGGAGATAAACAAAGGGGTGTAAAGGGTTCCAACTATTATCTCCAACCTCACCTACTCGTGGTACACCTTGCTATAACAGACGAGGTTCTGGCGACCGGCTGATTGTGGTATAGCGCAGCCTAAATAGGCACGGCTAAATGCGCTGGCCGCCGACGGGCAGCAGCGTCAGCAGTGCGAAAAGCCGTGACCTGCGGTCTCCAACCCGCATGCCCAGCGTGGAGATTATGGGCATAAACTCCCTTTCGGGGGACGCCTATGTCCAGCAGTGGACTAAGATAGGCTGATTATAATGATGATGATGAAACATAGGACAGAAATAAAATAAATGTCTTTTTTATAAATTCATTGTATTAAGAAATATTGATACTGGTTTATAGAGGTGCCACACCCTGAAATAAAATTTAATTTAACTGTGTAATTATTCGCTTATTTCCGTATTTATTCAGTAAATTATTCGTTCATTTAATATTACGTAATTATCTAGTATTCAAATCATATTGAGATAGATCGCATTCGAGGTGGTTTAATTTTTGATGATTTAGATTTAGTCTTTGAAGAGCACAGTTGTTATAACATATGTTCAGCGGATATAACATATGTTCCCGAGGGAACAATAATCAAAGGTATCAATTCACTAATTGAAAATAAAAAAAACACGAGAGAATATAAAACTTTTATTCAACAGTTTTTCTCGTCTCCCAGTTAGCTCAGGTCTGTTGAATACTTTATCGCGCTGTCTCAGCGTAGATTTCTGAACATAATTTAAACGAGCCGATCCGCTTAATTTTTTTAATGGCAAAAGTTTGTTGTTTAAAATAGGCACGTAAATTAGCGTAATTTTTTCCCCATTGGCCTCAAGAGGAACGGGAAAAAGGTATTTCTTTTCCATCATGGTTCCCCAAGAGAGTTTTAATAGGACGAATTGGAAATAAATCTTGTTTTTACACCACTTGATACTAATCGATGGAGATGGAACAATCAATCTTGATCAGTGGCCTTTTTTCCGTGTATGTAGAGTGTAATACGTAGTTTTCACTTTTTATTGTGTTCGACGATCAAGACATAAAGGGGCCATTTTCTCGTTATAAAAATAATGACATCGGAATTTAATATGAAATGTATTATTGGTACAATAAAAATATTGTTTTTGGGCTGGTAAGCGCAGGGTAGAGAAAGTCTTATATTACGCAACGTAATGATAACTTGTCTGTCTGTGTATTTGATAAGGCCAATCATTAAATTTATCCAGGAAAACGTCCCCGGCACTAAGCAGTGATAATTATCGGTACTATTACAAGGCCTAAGGGCTTGATATGAAGCCTCGGTACTCGTATTTGTTAATTTCATTTACAAACATTGGAGAGTTGCCAGATGGGGAAAAGGGTCACACAAATTTATGGTTACGTTATTATAAAAGTAATTATTATTGTTTTAAATTTTAAAAATTTACACATTGAATAAATATATATTTTGCTGTGTACTTTTAAATGATGAGGGCTATTTTAGACATTTGGGAAGTGATTCCTAGAGGGTCAATGTAAATCTCTTCATTTAATTTTCTTGCTGAGACGTGTGTTTGAAATGTAAATCTTAGTTTAAAACGGTAAACACATACCTATACCAAACATAATGCAGCCTAACATTAAAGAGTTCTAAGAAATCTGCATTATCATTTTGATAGTATTATTGTTATTAAACCATTACGACATTTACGAGAAGCAATTGTCATCTAATATCTGCTACAATTTGTGAATAATGCATTTTTCAATCCATAGAGTTAACACAGTGACATTTATAAGTACACCATAAGTTAAAAGGAAAAACATAATTTGATTGCGTGTACTCTAGCAACATGAAACCACTTTGGCAAAACAAAAGTATTTAGGTTCTCATACAGCAAGTAGAGTAGGGCATACGTTAATGTATGCGGTCAAGGTGGGACCCTGATTGTATTTATATGATCCCGGGTGAGATGCTCGTGACCACAAACTGCCGCACCAACACGACAAGCGAGGACAGTAGACTAATTGCCCCGGGGCGAAATTACTTGTACAAGTAGATCCATTCCTTTGAATATTCTCGAGCTTAACACAACGCTCGGCGACGTCGGTGGCTGCCGGGGGAGCAAATCTAATATAACCCTACCTCTCCCCTTAGGGGTTAGGTATTGTTTTAACGGAACAATAATATAGAGGCTAGGTATTGTTTTTAATGTATCATTCAACTCTTAGGGGTTAGGTATTTTCTTAATGTAATATAAACATAGAGGTTAGGTATTGTTTTCAAGTATAGCAAAAATATGATGAGAACGCAAAACCCACTACCATCCCACTATTAATAATCTAGTCATCATCATGATCAGCCTATTCCCATCCACTGCTGGACATAGGCCTCTCCAGTAGCACGCCACTGAGCTTGATCTTCAGCTCTTCGCATCCAACCACTGTCAGCCAGTAGTGATAATAATAATCTAGTACCACCACATAAATGAGTTAAAAATAAAACAGATGCAAAATGTATGTTTCTGTGCTAACAGTAACAGTTTTTTAATGTGCTTTGTTTTAAAAATATTTCGTGGTAAATATTATGAATTTCTATATTTTAATTTCTTCTTTCTATTTTAAATGAAACAATAAAATACATGCAAATAGGTCTAGTTTTATGCTAATTGTGGCTTTACGTTGTTTGCTTCGCTGATTTCACAAAGGAAAAGAAATTTTATTTTTGTCAACAATTCACTGACCTGAGTTTATTTATGCAACAACTGTTGCAAGAAACATGTGCCAAGGTACCGTTAACACAATGTTGCAAAGGTGAACGAGTGTTAATAGTTTTGTTAAGTATCAGCAATGTAATGGTCTCTTAAAAACTTAAATATTCGAAACGTCGTCCAAAAGGATTTCAATGTCAGTTTGGTATTTTAGAATATTTGTTGATTAATCGAATAATATATACCGAGATATAACTAGCAAAAGAAACAAATATCAATAGGAAGATACTCATCTTGTTCCAATGTTTCTTCGCCCTCTCTTTTCAGCATGGGAATCGTGATGAATATGGGGAAGCTGAATTACAGACTTTATTTTCAGTATTAGGCTTCTTCCAATAGGCTCACCACCTATTCCATAGTGGGTACTTAAACGTAACCGATGAAACGAGGGAGTGTTCTGCATTCCTCTGCCTACCTCTTCAGGGATTACAGGCGTGAAGTTACGTTGTTAATCAATTGGTACTTTCATGAAAACTTTCTAAACGTACTGGTGGGCACTATATAATCAATAATCATACATGTACTCTATGTAAGTTCAGGTTTACCGCTCATTATATACCAGTACCTAGTCACGAACTTTGGGCTATAATATGCGTTTGTTTCAAGTAACCACGTCCTCTTACATGTCGTCCAGGAACTTGTACTTTATCAGGACGTTTAACTTAAGAAATTAAATAAGGACTACAGAAGAAAGATATCTCTTCCGTAGTTCGTATCAAGTTTCTGTATTCAAGTATCTAAGTCAATATAAAAGAGAATTGGGAGGAGTTAAAATTCCCGTCAAATTGAATCGCGATAAAACGCTAGTCTAATGTATTATCAAAAATATGAATAATACATATTAAAACAGCTAGAAAAATATTTTTCTATCACTTTTTCCTCGATTTATCGTTCCTATATAAGGAGTCAAAAGCCTATGAAAGCAATCATTTGTATCAATTTGATTTTGACGTTCATTTAGTGCGTATATTGTGCCTAAATTACCTACAATAAATTTTTTATACTAAATTGTAAATTTGGTCAAAGGATTGTACAATAAATATTAAAGCCTAGCAAATGGATTTCTAGTGAAATTTCCAGGCACTGTTTCGTGAAATAAATTACTGTAAAAAAGGTGTCTGGGTTGGTTTAATAGTAACACAAAAAACGTTTAAAGTAGGTACCCTAAATCTGTGTATATAAACTAATTAGCAGCTATACTACAGATTAACACGGGTAGTGCGCGGATTAGTCACTTAAAGTGGATTAGCCCTGGTTAATCCGGCTATAATTAATTTATTTTGTTTCCACGACATCTGAGAAATGTTAGTGAGATTGTTTAATTTAATAACATGTGTGTTTGTAAAAGGGGCTTGAGTATTTATGTTATGCTAAAAAGAAATTTGATATTTTGGCACAAAATGTTAATCGAATATTATCATTGCTATAATATTTGATTTATTATTAAAATTATTAGCTTTAGTAATCAAATATAAACGCCATGCACCTTTGACTTTAGTATCCAGCGTTTTGTTTTGCTTTTTGATATTCGATAAAAACATCAATGTGCCGAACTAACGGCTAATACTAGGATATACATATGTATCTCTATCAGCAATTCTGCAATTAGTATTGGATATTCATACGTCTGCAATAGGATTTCCAGAGCAAACAGTCACAGTAAGAGAGGATGAGAATTGACTTGGAACGCATTTCATAATAAACATATACAAAGGTAGAAAGCACAAGTTTTAGGTTATAAATCTAAATTAACGTAATCATCCGCCCATTAACTCCACATGTTTAATCCCAATCGAGGTGGCTAGTTCAATCCAACTAGCTAAACAAAGGCCAACCGCTAACACAAAATGTAACTACATTATTCACGTAATTATCGCGGCATAATTAATTAAATGTAACCAAAGCACGCGGTCACACAACTTATGAATATATATAAGCTATGCCTCGTCACGTATACGTTAACGTAGACCGAAGTAGAATTTACGGACCGCGGGACTAGTTAGACACTATCATTTCATAGAAATGGCGAACCAATATACGTTGTACATATGAATAAATGAATATCTTAGAATATGATGCAATAACGCCATCTGATCCCGAACTAGACACAGTCTGTGATAAACTACATACATGTGTATCATCATTCATCATCATTATCAGCTTACTCCTGCCTACTGCTGAATATAGGCCTCTCCAATAGCACGCCACTGAGCTCGATCATCAGCTCTTCGCATCCAACCACTGACAGCCACTTTGCGTATATCGTCACTCCACCTAACTGGAGCCAGCGCACTGCCACTTCAGCTTGCTAATCCTTCGGACTAAGTCGGTAACTTTGGTTCTCTGTCGGATCGTCTCATCTCGGATTCGATTCTTCAGAGAGACACCGAGCACCGCCCTCTCCATAGCTGCTCGCTGAGCGACCTTACATTGGTGGACCAGTCGGACCGTAAATGTCCACATGTCGGCTCCGTATGTCATAACAGGTAGGACAAACTCATTGAAGACTTTAGTCTTCAATCTTTGCGGTAGTGGTGACACGTGTACATATGTACCTACATAATTATAAATATGTACTTATTTAAATATATTTTTATACCTAGACATAGTTTAACAATGCTCATTATTTCTTTCATAATATGTATTCTCTGCCTATATCTCTCTTCGACATTTATCTTTCAAGCGAATACGTAGAGGTACTGTTTTTCACAAGCTACCTATGTTATTAGGGTGTGGACATCATGGCATCTGAATCACCCGTTTGTGAATTAATACCAACCTTAAGAAACGTACCTCGCTATTTCCGATGATTTAAAACATTGTAAGAGTGAGCGAAGCTCGTTTAATTATAACTAGGCTAGATTAATTGAACATTTAATACTTCATACACGGAGTTCCTTCACCACTAGCTCGAGGATCTGGATTTTTTTTTGTTTTTGCACAGTTATATGCAAACAACTAGTCTTTATGAATTAACATCAGCAGTATTAATGGATAGCAAAGAAGTGGATAATACTTCGCCAATATGATCAGTATATGATATTATTTAATAAATGACATTGGAATCATAAAAGTATATTTAATTTCACGTATACTAATTAATGCGAGCATAATATTACGGTGTTAGGTTCTGGCAAAATATGATGTCATCAAACATCATCAGTTAATGCAACCAAAAGTATTTAAATTCAAAAGGAAATTGTTTTAATATTATAAGACACTCATTAGTTACCATATTCGATCATCTAATTGAGGGCCTCTTGTGATGGCCGTCTCTTAAAACTTCTCCGATTTCATAGTAATACGTGCGCCTGATTATATCTCTTTCGACTCTACTCATTGTCAAAATTCCCGTCATTCAAAGAATATTTTAGTCTTTAGCGAACTATTTTACTAATGCTGAAAAAATAATCAAGAATATTCCTGTCATATGCTAATGTAAAACATATAATTATTTTTGTTAACAGACAGTAATAATTTCCAGTGCGGTCCTTACAAATATGTTCATAGTTACACGTTAAAAAGCAAAAGAAGTTTCTCAACTTTTCTGTATTGGAGTAAAACTAGCCACAGTTCTAAGCAGAAAATATTAGTATTTTTATTCTTACATATTTGTAAGTGTAAACCAACATTTACAATTCAATTTTCTTTGATAAACAATAAGGTAACTGCAAATACGTTTCACATTTTATGTTGCAAATTAATTAATATACTGTGAAGTCGTATAAATTATTACCAATGCCTTTAATAAATAGGCTCACCATCTATTCCATACTGGGACTTAAACGTTACTGGTGAAACGTGGGGGTGTACCACACTCATCTGCCTACCCCTTCGGGGATTACAGGCGTGATGTTACGAAGTCTTTAATATAACATCTTATAGCTATTTTGTTAATCACTAACATGTTAAATTGAAGGACATAAGGCAAAGTTATATTTATCAAAACCATGGAGCCAATTTATCATGCAAATTGAAATATTACTTTAAGCATCATAACACGTCTTCCGTTAGGTGGTCCCCTTCAAATCTATTCAATTGTTTTTAATTAATTATAATGTAACATCACGTCTGATATCCCCGAAGAGGTAGACAAAGGAATGTAGTACACTCCCACATTTCACCAGTTACGTGTACGTCCCATTATTGAATAGGGGGTGACCTTATTCTCATACATCGGGCATAAATCCAAAGTCCGAACTACTACTAGAAATATTAAGTTAAAAAAAACCTAATTGTACCCGGCCCGGTC
>DWMG01001433.1:0-15227 GCA_018244855.1 Elbella merops
TCAAGCGCCGGCTGACATGAGACTTTAAAAAAAAGGTTTGAGTATTTTCTTCTCAATATAGTGTTACAATGTCAGACATAGTAAATTACAGGAAAAATCGGAAATTATATTTTCAAATTCTTAGATATAAAAAAATAAGGAACGAAAAAGAAATATAAACTCAGTAAAAATACTTACTCGTATGCATGTAAACCGTGATTTATACTCAATAAATTAAAAAAATTAGTACATCTCGTAACGAAATACCTTGGTTTATTTAACATTAAACTCATGTCATTATATCCAGAATTTTCCTAACGGCCGATATTTAAAAAAATCACAGCAACGAGGGTACTTGTTCTTTTAAGATGTAACGTAACGTTCCGCGATATATTAAACACCGGACGATAACCGGTCATAACGGCCCCGGTTGATTCTACGTCGGATATTTACGTCGTATCCTCCGCAGCCGGGTATAAATCTCGGAGCGAACGCTTCAAGTGCACGCCGTCTTCTTGATAAAAGACGGTCTTCTCGGCCGTTAGATTCAGGCGTTCTGGCTTTTATTGGCTGTCGAGCGTCTTTAATAAATTATGATTCCTTGAATTTGCACTATCGTGGAGTAAGGATGGAACGCTGAGGAAATAGAATTTTCCTTTGTTTTTGCTATTTGTAATTACTTCATTAGTAAGTAGTGTCAACTGACATTGACAATCTTATTTCCATAGTCCTGTTGGAGGTTGCAGATGCTTATGGGTAACAAGGCCCCTTGTAACTGTTGCCTGCTCGTTTGCTCTCTTTGGTGAAACAAATAATTGGAAGTAGCAATCCTATGTACGACAGAGGTCATAATTTGTCTTCGTTTTGGTCACAGACCGTAGAATATGGAGTTCAAATATTACTTTCTGCTATCACGTATGTACAGATATCTCCGCGCGCTTCAGTCACAAAATTTGGTAATAATAATTATTGTAACTAGTGATTCATTCGTGGAAACATGTTGCAATGAAACATATTTCTTGATTTATATTATTTTTATAACAAAAGTAGATTTCTCGAACTATAAATGTTAGCTTTACTAAAACCCATCTATTATTCTCTTCTATTTCATTGCACGGACGATATAGCTGAGTCGGAAATTCGTTCACTAATACAGATTATATGCAAATCTGCGCCCATATTAACATTATTTTAATCTTTACAGTCTATGCTGGATATTTAAATCAGTTTGCCGGTTCTGGTTATGGCGCGACCCGCCGTCGGTGGCGCCATCTCCATGCAAATTCTGGAAGTTTCGACACATAACCGAATTTCAGCGGAAAATATTTTCCTCCATTTCACGTAATATAGATTCGATGTGTTTACGTTTGATTCGATAATAACTCTTAAAAACATGTATGTGTAGCAACGTTTTCAATTTTAGTGCATACAAGTATGTGTGTTAACTATTTTACTATCTTTTTAATTTTATTTATGACCGCTGCAATCTATCAATGTAGGTTCCAGTACTTATTGGAATCAAAGTTCCGGTAACTGATCGAGAAAAGCAGTTCTTCACGGATATACGCTCGTGCTGACAGCCATTACAAATATGAGCCAACGAGTCCAAAAATTATACCCTGCATTGGCCAAATATGCAACTGAGTGACGTATATACTGGTGACTACACTACAATTTAAAAAGTCATAGAATTTTTGGTTAAATATATTCAGTTATCCAGTTAAGGGTGATACTTGGGTGCGGATGCCGACATTTTGGCGCCATCTCCATGCAAATCTGGGAGGATCCCGTATAGAGGGATGTTTGTGTATCATTTGGACCGCTCTCAGTCAATAAGCGATGGTCTGGTGCGATTTGCTTTCCTATCTACATATTGATAGGATTTTTCGCTAAGCAAAAATAAAATCTACGGCCACAAAATTCTTGAGCTTTCCTAGTAGATATTATGTGTTATGATAATGAAGGAACACGTTACTTCAGAGTTTCTCCATTTTATTGTCTAGGGCGTGTGAAATCTGCTAATCTTTACTTGGGCAATTTGAATAACTTTGCTCTTAAAAATTTTCATTATAGATGGAAATTATATCTAATAGTACAAGGATAAAGTTGTTGACGATAATGATTGTAACTTGGTTTCACTTCTCAGACTAGAAAACAAATTCGAGAAATTTTCTTTTAATTAAACAAAATGAATTTAACAAAAAAATAAATTTATCATTAACTGATACCATCTGGCCATACTCACACCGTCCTATATCTAAGTACAGTTCTATTCCGATTGTCGACATACTTACGTTATGTTTGCAGAGGGCCGTGCTCACTTACGACTTAGAAAAGAGTCAAATCCAGCCAAATGTCACAAAGTACATCGTTCAACAAAGCAAGCAAATCGCTCAAAGGTGTACTTGCAAGTGTCAAAAACACTAATAATAAATAGTCCAAAATGAGAGCAGACGCCATCGCGCGCCCTCAAAATATCCCCTTATTTATGTTTAATGCGTTTCCTTTTTGCAAGATTTATATCGGAATCGCTGCTGTCAGGCACACGGCCGCCAAATAATTATTTTTCCTCTTTGCTCCTTTGGTTTTTTGGATTGCACAATTTCCGAGCCATATTGGTTCTTTGACGTCGATCGCGGTAATAAACAAGCGTGGTTAATATTTAAAATTGATTTTTTGTTAACTGTATTTCAGTGAAAAAGGAACAATAGGTAATAAGTTAAAGTCTCTTTCAGTTATGTTCCATTTGCCAACAACCCAACAAAAATTCTGTTTGAAAAAAAATATTTATAAAAGTAGCCAGCTACAAGACTACACCGTATAATTCTTTTAAACATTAGTAATTGATTTATTACAAACTTCACAAAAAAGTAGAATTTACCATACATTACTTAGTGTTACTTGATATTGAGACACACTAGTTTTTAATACGAAAAAAAAACAATAAAGCACAATACGAAAACATAAAAAAAAACAATTTTCATCCCAAAATATAATCCATGTACAAAGCAATAACTCCGAACGTGGATGGGTGAAGCGACCGTCAGCTCCGTTAATAACGAGAATTATTAATTGATACATTGTCAGCAGCGGCCTTTCGCACTACTGGCCGCAGATAAACGTATTACACACCCACCGCGTGTGTTTACAACGTCACGCGCTCACATATGTACGATGTAACACGTGCGTACTACAAAATGTATTTCGGTTAGTGTACATTACTTATTATCTTGTGTACCTGCTTTTTATTATGATCATCATAGTATTGCTACCGCATATCATTTACTTATATATTGTTAACTGGTCCAGTTGTAGTTCACGCCGTAGGTGTAGGGCACGCCGCGTCTCTTCGGGGTAAGTAGAAGGCAGTGAGTGTTTTTACATACATACATACACGCTCGATGGTGTCGAGACTTTTGCCTCCCTGTCAGCTAGTATCAGAGCTATCTGGTCAAGATAGATGGATTTTGGACTCGCTCGGCATCTGCACCCATCGACATTGGCATTGTACATATGTTTTTCATTCTTTCATCTATCGTCCTTTTTCTACGCGTCCAGCATCGGAGCATGACTTTTCTCATTTATAAACCAACGCTCTCACACAAAACATCATATATCTATGAAGTAAATATTTTCAATAGATCCCATTTTATAACTACACAACCTACTTACATATATCAAAAATATCAAATATATATACATAGTTAAGATAAAGAAATATTAATTATTTTTCAAACTAAAAAAGGAACATGCAACGTACAAGACTCACGAAAAAAGCAATGTGTTCAGAACCTAAATATCATAGAATTGAATTATGTACACTGTCTGCCTCTTCTCGCGGTACGCTGGTCGCATTAAACGTATATACCGCGTATACACACGACGCAAGTGTCCGTCGCACGTGCCGCGTACCGTGGACATTGAATAGCGTATTGTTAGAGCAAGATTGATTCTGCTTTAACGTAGCAAGGTGAGTTGTAGGGTCGATTGTTTGGAGTTTCAGGCTTAGGTTCAGACAAACCGACACATTCACACACATGCATACAAACACACACTTACAAACACATGCACACGCACTCTTACACACACCCATACACACACATACACACACATATACACACACACACACATACAACACATATACAGACACACATTCACGCAACAGTAATTGTATTGGTAATGTTTGGTCTAACTCGCATTTGTTCAGCGTGTTAGACCATGACTCTATCTCTCATTTTGAGAGCAGATCTCTGTAAAACAATCGAAACATAAAAACATTGGTGATGGTAAGTGTAACCTAAACAAAATATATATATATTGCTACTATTTAAAAAACGCATAAATTTTTTTCAGGTGGCAATTATTTACAATTAAATATTCTACGATTGCAGATATATAGTTAACACACTATTGTTCTTCACAACCTTCCTCGCAACCTAATCGCGACCCTTCAAAATATTGTATTGACACCAAAAATTTAAGTCCCTGTCAATCACATTTACAATAGAATTGTCTTAACATTAGGTAATGAGTATGCATACGCCTGTAGGTAGACATGCTACCTTCCTGCTAACAGGACGTATCATTGTTTGCACAGACTGCCTACCACAATAATGCGAACGAGGCCCTGACACCGCGCTGTGTAAACTGCGGTTTAACGTGTGAACGGGTTCCATGTCGCTACATGGCAACCTCATTATACGCTGTTTAGTTAGCGGTAAACGCCTCTCTGCTCAATCCACCCGAATGGTGAGTAGAAGTGTGTATAATTCAGCACTATGTATACGACTGTTATGTGATATTTGGTAAACAATAAATATCATCACGCCAGGTTTCTCTCCGGATACGCAGAAAGCACCTAATATCTCTATTCTTACAGATCTGAAGTGAGTCGTATTCGTTTAACAAATCGCTCTCTTCGCACTTAAATATTAAACAAAGTAATAATAATACAGCTCCATGTGAGCTCAATATCGGTAGAACCTGTGCTATGGTAACCAGGTAACTGTACATATATTCTGTTTTTTATAGAATAGGGGGCAAACGAATAAACGGGCGTTCTTATAAATTAGATAAATAAATGTTCTTATAAATTAGATAAATTATAAATATAATCTTGGTAGACTTCACACACCTTGGAAGTTTTTCTTTTATAAATTCGAAGGTGTGTAATTTTCTTTACGATGGTTAAACTAATATTGATCGTTTATTACTCGTAATTTATTATTTTTATTATTATTATTACTCGTAAAATAAACGTTATCTGTATTATTATTACGTGTGATTCTAGCCCCAATTACCCACCCTTTATCAACGGCTTACGTAATTAGCACACGTAATCGCTTGTTTACAAACATACAAACCGGATCGTCACTTGCATATTGATGGCGCACACTGGCGCTGACAGCCCACTGACGTGTCATTGTTTACCCACGCCGACATATTCAGTTACAGTGTTCATAGTACAGTGCGAGTTGATATTCTCAGTTGGAATTCCGAAATTTACAGATGGATTTTATTATTATTATTATATCGCCACGCGAAGTCTCTTAAGTGGTAGGCAGAAGCACCAAGTACCAAATATCTTTACTAACAAAGTTAGTCGTAACCTGATGGATGCATATTCATGATGGATATTTTTTTATTTACGTGAGACACCATTACTTTTTAATTTTTTGTATAATGTACTTTGTAATACGAATTCTTTATCTGAATATATTTAGATATTTTACAAGTACACAATTAAAAAAAGTTGTGTTTACTATAACATTTAATCTGCTTAATTTGGGATCAGATAGCCGTATGTTTCTGTCTATGTGTAGTTATGTGTGTGCGTGTGTGTAGATATGTAAAAACAATACAAATACACAATAACGAACGTATACATATATTGCTTAGGTTTGTTAAATTTTTCCTAGCGAAGAATCGTTACCGGATACAAGATGGAGTAAATCTTCGAAGGCTAAAGGAAATAGCGCCGCAAAATATCGTCTTTGACCAGCCGAGCCAAAATATCTGTTGTCGCCATTAGGGGATTTTCTAAACGAGTATCTGCACACAGACCGATCTGTTTTGTTATTATTATATCGATTTGTTTGCTGGCTGGATCGAGACGTCTTAACCGTTTCTGCTCAACGTGTTTGGAATCAATTTTTCGTTATTTAAATTTGGAATTTAATTCCTTGAGGGATTCTAGATGATTCACCAAGGTCTGGCTCGTGTGGTTTTAAGATATAGTTACGGCTTGCATTCATTTTTGAATAGATTATATCTGAGATTAAATCTAGAAAGCTAACCAAAACAACTTCAAATATAAGGCCATACCTGAGTATCCCTCATTTTTATGTGACTAATATTAATTTCTTAGTTGATTTAGCCTATACAATCATATTTAAAGAAAAACTAAAAAGCTAGTTTGTTGTGTAAATAAAAACAGTAATAAAATAACATTGAACAGTCCTGTTGCAAATAGGAGTTAAACACACTTACAGAAACTAATTTTAAAAATTCCTTTATTATTAGCTTCTGTGCTGCAAAAACACAAAAAAGAAGCAGGCAATTTGCACCTCAAAAATAAAATAAAAAATGTACAAAGCGGGCAATTAGAATCTCAGCTACACCCAGCGAGTTGAGAGTATACAAATAAGCGAACAGTTTAAAAATTCCCTGCAAAGTTCGCAGCATTATCTCGAGCTGCAGGTGTTTGCAAAAATGTGACAGCGGCGACCGTACGTGACTTCGCATGAATTGAGCACACTCGAATGCATATTTCAATAATTATATCGTCAGCGTTTCGCCTGTTTTCGTTGGATATGAAGGCTACAAGGTTAAATGAATATCGCCTACAGTTTCGAGTTTCGGGGTTACTTTTAAATTGGCCGTTTCTGTAATTCATTCGAGTTGTTTTAATTTTTGATTATTTTCATGGTTTCATTTCTAAACATGACTTTAATTCTATACTGCTGATCGGTTGGATGATAGCTGAGATACATAATTTATAAGTTTTTAGTTAGGTTTCTGATATGCTGGAAATCCTCGTTATATTCAAAATTTTGTTTAGCGTTTCTAAAAATTATTGGAAGAAAGTCTATAGGGTTGTCAATGAAATAGTCACAGCTTAATATGTTGGACTATACAATAATATTATGCCTATACATATTATCAAGAAATATTTTAAATGAGAGTAAGAACAAAGACACACAAGCAATTTTATCATATACTAATAATATAATAATGATTAACAATATTAACATTAACCAATGGATTATCACTGGTTAATAAACAGCAAACGTTACAAACATGCAAGCAAATATCATTTCGTTTTCTATGTAAGGACGACACATCTCTTCTAGTATGTAGTACCTACGCTTTTAATTCCAGCTCCATTCGGCCGCTCACTGAAGGTCGTTTGTATCTCCACGATAACGGTTTACCCGCAGCGACTCGAAATAAGTGAGCGATTAAACCCGCTCTGGAACAACGCGACTTATCTGCGAACCGCTTCCTACCCGCAGCTTTGCTCATACGCGTTCTGTGTTGTTAGTAACGAAAATTTAAGCTGTTGTGTAATTAATATATGACATAATGGAAAAATCTTTGCCTTGCACTGCTAGACAGGCCTCTTGCATAGCACGCCACTCGTATCATCACCATTAGCCTCTAGATATATCCACGGCTGGACATAGGACTCCCCTAATCGGCGCCACTCCTGGCCTTGCGAAGCCACCAGCGTCCCGGGACTCGTATATATGAAATTATTAACTTTACCTTCGTTATCTTTATTTTATGCAATTAATTACTAGTTTTTTTACTTATTTTTATGTTTCACAAGTGTAGTATAACTAATGTAGTTGGCAATTCTTTGAATTCGTTGTATATGTATAGAGTAACTTGAATATCAAAGGAGCAAATCAGGTTTGTAAGGATAGAGAAGTTGTCGGTGCTTCCTGCTTAACCCATACGGGACAATGCGTGATATAAATCACGTTAAGATTTGGCATATAGCACGCAAGAGACCTGGCACTGTTTTTAAATACAAAAATAAGCTACTCATACTTCCTATATCCTTTTAGTTTGGAGTACATATGTATATATATGATTATACAAACTTGTAGAGTCCAATACTATTGTCATAACACGCTTTTCGATATTCCTTCTGCGCGAACGTCCTTCAAACATTGGCACCTGATGTAATAAAAGGCGAACCTTAAATCTAATGTTACTACCTACTAGGTTTCTAGTAAGGGTTGAAGTTTTGAAGGTCGAATTTCCAGCGAGCGACCTCGTCACCCGCAGTGCGATATGGAATGGCGTTGGACGCTGTGCTCTGTGGAAAGTAACGAAAAGTTATTTGTACGTCATTATTGTAGAAAGTTTGTTATTATTTATAGAGAAACATATAGAATATTAGCTGTTATTAGCATGCTGTGTTGGACGTAAGTAAATTATTTTTATCGTTTATTATATGCCCTAAATGCTATGAAATAGTATTTTTATTTAGCAATTGGCTCGCGTTTAACTGCAATCTCACTTGATGAAAACAAGCAGCTAGGTACATCCTAGTGTGCACGCTTGCCTAGTGTGCACGGTGTCTATTCATGTATAAATATGTTATGTAGAGTTCATCCTTTCACTCATGACGGCTCCCTACATGTGTGCTACTCTACATATAAAAAGAAAAACTTTTGATGAGACTTTTTGTAACTACGAATTAAGGTTAGAAAATACATATTTACTGTTGATATTCGTTTTAGTTCGGTTTCAGATTATGCCACAGGAACTATTTTATCACACATTAATCCCTCTGATTAAATAAAAAACGTTGGAATGGAATCTTTATTATTTTTCAGGATTTTTAATATTCCTCCCTCGGTATCACTTGTTGATGGATAATGTCTGGTTTTGTAACAGGTCGCGGCACGCTTTTAATTGTAATTTTTGACGTGAACTCCAAGTTCTTATTGTGTTATATAATAGCGGTATTATATAATAGTGACCTTTCTTTAAATAATATTTTTTGTATAATCGCCTGAAAGCGCGCGCGAATAAGGCGATAAGAAACCTTCGCGTGTGTTTCAGAGATTGAGTATACACGTAATATTTACTCGAACGGTAAGAAAGTTCAAGCTTATAGAAGAAATAGTAATTTTTCACCTATAATAACTGTAACCACATGCAATGATATTTTGGTGACTTAAATTTTAACTATCAAATATTTTCAGCTCTCAGGTTCGAATCTTAGCGATGCTTAGATCTTAGTGACTAATTCATCTATTGACTTGTGTGCCGTTTAATAATTGTATGCTTCTGAAGAGATTTATGTTACAGCCGGAACTAACTATTTAGCGCGTCATGTAAAAAGCGCTTGTAATATTTTCCTCTAGTGGTCACCTGTTCCATTACTGACCGCATTCGGAGTTGCTTACTTTAACATAACAATTGTTATGAGCCATGAGTGCTACAAACGTTTTAAATCTATGTTCGTTCAAGGTACGTTATATTCTATGTAAGATGTAAGATGTGTAAATACTGCTAACCTGAAACATCAGCAACTCATTTAATAATGACTACGATGGTTTTGATTACAATTCGTTGTATTAATTCCGGCAGACGACGTTCGTTATTTGAAATTCCAAATTCAAATTCGAATTGTCGAACTAGATCAGTTTAAAAAACAAAATATTTGTTTTAAGTACTAATTAAAGACGTATGATAATGGATACAGCCTGGCACTTGGTATTATGATACAATAATAATTTATAAATGGCATTATACCAGCAGTTTTCGGCCATGACAGTTCATCATTCACACATTGTTTAGCGTAACATCAATTTTGGCGCGCTTTGTTTTTAAATCGACACCGGCACCAGCACGACAGGACCTGTGACATAGTATTGATGGCAAATGTATTGGAAGTGACGTATATTCGTTCATTTTATTCAAAGTGAGTCAAGTTGATTATTTCACTGTTGAACGTAAAGTAAATTATTGGACCGTAATAATTAATTTGATAAAAGAAATAATGATAGTTATAACTATACCAAAACGACACGTTACTTAAACAGGTAGGCACCGAGTACCAAATATCTATATAATTACAGAATTCATTCGGTTCTTCGAATTCCTTCCAGTACCTTCATATAGTTCGGTTTTTTTTTTCAAGACTTCTGACTCCCCATCAGTTGATATTCCACCCATTTGATGAAATTGAAATTTAAATGAGAACGTTAAATTTATGAAATTTATAACAAACACGAGAACACAATAAGCATAGTTAATGTCTGATACAAAGAAATTTACATAATGCGTTACGGGCACCGTGATACCCTCGTATTTTGACACATTTCAAAGCGTTCCGACGGACAATAGACAGAAATGCGTAAGTAACACAACACAACAATAGCTTTCAACGGTATTGTTCGAATATCAGTTACGTCGTGTTTGCTATCATCGGGCAGACAATGTTATACGGAGAGGACGGTAATGTGATAAAAGATGTTGTTCTATTAATTCTCAGATATCGAGTTTTATTCAAATTGGGAAAGAATTTGAAGAGAATTTTTTTATTGTTTATATCTCATTACCCAAAATTCAAATATAAAGTATATAGGTATTAGGCGTTTTTGTTTACCGAATTTGTATTTTTTTTTTTTACTTAATAGAGATAGTTATTATTTTTAATCATAATTCGCTGCTCCCTGCCTATCTCTTAAGAAATTAAGCGTGACGATAGTATAATAATAATTATTATTAGTATTCAGCTCAACCTTAATGATGACTTGACCGTAATTTGTATTAATTCTCCATATAAGATTACCCATTTTCAAAATTATCTAACACACGAGGCATCACGTTAAAATTGATCCTAATATTATTGCAAAAAGTAGTGATTTATCGCCTGTTAAGAAACCTATTTTTGTATACCGCATATAAAGAAAAGACAAAGAATACAAAATGTCGTCAAGATTAAAATACAAAAAAGATTACTATGACCGACGGGACACAAAAAGGCGATAGCAATCAAAAATGCAAATTAAATTTAGAAATGGTTAGTAGCTGGAAATATTTTTACATTTCGCCCGGTAACTGGTAGGTGTGAACGGGTTCCCGGGGGAAGAAAATTAGTAGACGCTTTGCAATAACGCCACCGACTCGTTCAAATGTCGTTGCATTCTTTTTAATCCTAGAATTATGTCTGACACTCAATTTCGAGTGCAAAACCAAGCGAAAATTGGATGCAATTTTCATGACATTTGTGCTAAAAAGAACAGGACTATCACACTGAAATTATTTACTGAAATCCTTTGAAGTTGATATTGCATTACATAAAACATAAAAGTTAAATATCTTTCTTTGAATTCCGAATAACGTGGCTGTTTGTTAATTAGCAGTGGTTTATATTTGGTTATGAATAAATGTATGAACAGTTTTCCCGCGTCCAATTGCCATACGTCTACATAAAAACCAAAATGGCCGACCATTGACAGTTTGTCTATTTTGTTGAATATTGTAATGTTCGGTTTTGAATTTTAAATTAACGATTTTCAGATTATGTTATTGGGTTTATAGTCAAATAAACGAATGAAGGTTTAACAGTTACACGCTGAAGATCTTGGTACTAATTTGAAACACATTGAATCATGCCGTGATCTATCTCGTACTAAATGATAATATTTTACACGGATACAGTCTTTCAATTTATTTACTTCTTTTTAGTATAGTTGAACACATGATCACATGAACAAGTTAGTTTCTTACTTTTGTCGTACACGAAGAAAAAATATTGAATATCACGCACAGCAATACCGTAGTTTGATGTGAAATACTTGATAGAACAGCTGTATTCAACGGAGCCGCGAATATCGTAGTAAATAACGTCGAGTTGTGAAACTGTCAAAATTATGATATCGTGCTATCCTGTTCTATTGTGCGTCAAATATACACCTATCTCGCTTCCGCAGCGAGAGCTTTAGGAGTCGTCGCAAATAAGACGAGAAATTGTGTTTATGGTTATTGAATGGAGGGAATTCCTGCGTTTTTATATCGGGATATGATAGTTGATGTTGGAGATTAAATGTGAGGAGATGTAGTACCTATATGGAGCTTAACAATTTATGTTGGAGTGATGTGAACAGTAAACTATAAGACGCGGTATAAAATGAACTAAAAAGGATGTAATTTGACTAAACATGAAAGAACCTTCAGTATCGTAAAATGACTGAAAATATTTATGTTGTCAGACAAGTGATTTTGCGTGAATGTACATTATTGATTGTTTACTTTAAATAGGATCAAATGGATCATCTTATCATCAATTGGATGTTTTAAATTTCTCAATGTTACCAACTGATGGTTAGTCATAAATCACAGTAAAATTTAAAAGATAAATAAAGCATTTAGCATCAAGACTCAGCATCGACTGCGTCGTTGGTCGGATGGTTGCAAGCACAACTGCCAGTCAACAAGTCGTGGATTCGAATCCCTGGGTCGGGTACTATTGGATTTTTCTAAGTTAAATTTTCGGATAGTGGTTCGGACTCTTGATTTGGGCTCTATGCACAGTAATACGCCCACTATCTGTTCCATAATGGAATGTAAACCTAACTGGTGAAACGTGAGAGTGCACTACACGCCTATTTGCGGATTATAGACAGGTTTACACTTTTATTTGTAAATTGCAAGCTATTGCTAATCACGCAGGTTTCTGTACTACCATTAAAGCCTGTAACAAGACGTGTTAGTGAAATGAATAATAGTGTCTGTACCGCAGACGGATCCGGGAGGAGTAAAAAATCGATCGCGGCCGAGTGAGATGTTGGCGTCGGAACAATTCCGATCGACTGCTCTTGAACACTGCCAAAGCGGAGATACACACGTTTATTTCCTTTAAGAGACAGAGGATGTACAATATTTGAATAGTCGATAGGGCTTCAGACGGTAAAATATTTTTTTTACTAATAATAATTAAGTCTTAGAACGTATCGCAAACGGCCTTCTTATTTCTAAATTACGTAGAGTCTGTGCCATGGTAACGCAACAGTTGATATAAATATGATATGTGTTAGGTGCTGATATGAGTATTATACATTCTGATGATAACAAAGGAAATATTTTATTTAATGTGACATTTGTAAACGATGTAATGAAGAGGGAAAGAAGATCAAGGCTAAAAGTTTAAATATCAGGTGAGTTTGTGTAGGTTTCTCAATGTTTCATTTAAAATAAATAATAGCGTCGTAAAGTATTACTCTATGGTTAAAATTTTACTATACATCATTTACTTTTATCTAATTATTCATATATCAGTGAATATTACTAACCGAAGTCAATTAACAAATCCAATTTAAAACGATTCACATCTGACCATCATCATCAGCCTACTCCTGTCCACTGCTGGGCATGTAGGCCTTTCCAATAGCAAGCCACTGAACTCGATCTTTAGTTTTTCGAATCCAACCACTGACCATTGGCTCCCCTTAATAATTTACATTTAATCATATTGACATCTTACCAAATCTAACAAATCAAATTTAAATCACAACACTATTTCACTTGTGTAAAATCAAACATGATGTCAAAATCGTTAATAAAACTATGAGAGTTAGTCCAGAGCTCGAACCACATAGCGAGAGATTCAGATAAGGGCTTTTAATGTTTTACGCGCCGACAGGAACTGTAAGTGTGGTCAGGGCTGGACGTCTGCGGCTGGAAATGACGGTATGTCGTGTTTCGAATGTTCCAAGTGAATTTGAATTCGCTCGTTCTTCTTGTGTTCCAGACGGCATGAAATATCGATTCTGACGTATGCCACTGTAGACTGAAGAAGTCATTCATGTTCTTTTTGTAAATTTCCCGCGCTATTTCAATTATGAAGTCAGCTTTTTTATGAAGTATTGTGTCAAATAAATTGCTTTTAAATTATATAAAAATGTCGTGGTTAGTATTAATTTAAAATTTATTTTGTACCATAAGCTTAAATCTTATTTTGTAGTTTTTTATGTATATTCCAATCAAGTTTAATTGATTGATGAAGACTAATAGTAGTTGTAACGATAAAATTATTAATATGTAGTAAAAATATGTGTCCTAATTTATGTAAACATTAAAAAAATATATATTTTCATCGAAATTAAGTCTTAAGAAAAATGTTTTTGGAATATTTATTATTTTGTATGATATTTTTAAAGTACTATAAATGTATTAGTTTTAAAGTAAAAGGTAGAAGTTACAGGGAAAGGTAGAAGAAATCCTACATTTCTACATCTTCCTTTCAAATTCTGTTATATTAAAGTGAAACTCTAAGTAATTCCATTTCTAAATACCAGCGATGGTATTGGTAGGTTTCAATGCATTACGCTCAAACGGAAACTGGAAATAACGTTAATTGGAAATATCGTTGGGGCCTTATTTAGAATAATTTTAGTCAAATTAAATTATATATTAACGATATAGAAAACAATGTGCACGTAAGTACGTGATCACCGTATGAGGTAAATTATTCTTCATTATTTCTTTGAATATTTTGTTTTTAGTTGAAAATAATGAAATTATATAACGATAAGTACATAATAGATAGAACATCGATTGATTTTTTTTCTTTTGAATAAATATTTAATTTAATTGTTTGAAATGTTATTACATATTATATTTTATTTTCATTATTAAGAAAGGAGTTTACTAGTTTATACTTATGTTCGAATCCTTTTTAAAAATTAAAATTATTTCACTTTTACTATACATACTTATATAAATATGTGAGTATGTAATTATTAAGTTAATTTTACACTTAGGCACAGAAAGAAACAATAATAATATCATACAAATACACATGTAACATGAATAAGAATCGAAGCAAGAATCACCGCCAAAATAGTTAAAGCTGCCAACCAGTTGTACGAACTGGCCAGTTTATTTCGTATATCCGTCAATAACTTTTAAGAAAAAAATTTATTGAATTTGGAATTTATTGGATACACAACTATTCCAGCTTGGCCACGTATAAAGGCATGGAGGACTATTGCTTTTATTTTCCGAAGCCTCAATCGTGGCTCGCTGCCGTGAAGGCTTTTGTGGTTTATTTATCAGCACAAAGGTCGGACCGCGTTGCAATTTGACGCCGCCTTTAGCGGTCGGCGCAAATTTTCAAAAAATACTCACATGTTACACAATTCATTCGCGTACAGACTAGCTGTTGTAAGCGTTAAAAAGTATTTTGTCCTTCGCCGTGTTTAATTTATGTAGCAATTTAT
>DWMG01001434.1:0-15224 GCA_018244855.1 Elbella merops
TGCCAACCCGCACTTGGCCAGCGTGGCGGACTATGGCCTTAACCCTCTCAATATGAGAGGAGACCCGTATTCCAACAATGGAATTATAATGGGTCGATTATTATTATTTACTATAGTCCATTAAGTGCAGGTTCACTCGAATTATTCAGATTTTCGACCAGTGACATGTACTATTGTAGAAACCTAATCGACCGTATTTTGTTTTCGCTCTTGCATTTTGTATGAAACAGACGAATCAAAGGACACTTTCATGACATTGTTCAAAAGTAGCATCTACCACTCTCTTAAAATTATAAATGAAGCAACTTATCATGATATTTCTCTCATAAGTTGTTGTAATAAATTAAATGATGGGTATAACTTGGTGCCAATAAGAATTTTTTTTAGCGTATTTGGCGTCAAACATTTTCATTTTTATATCTACAAACCTTGTAAAACTGAATATATTTTTTGTTTTCACGTAATTCGTGTAAACATAAGAACATCAACAAATAACCATTAGTTTGCATTTACTTAAAACACATGAATAATATAGTGAGGTGCGGTTTAAAGGCAAGGTGAAAAAAAAAATAATAATTATACAGATTGCATTACCTTGCAGCGTAAATGAAATATTATACATGCACGAAATGTCTTTCTTCATTTATTTTATGTTAATAATATACACAAAGTAACAACAAACAAAAACCAACATGACTAGTTGTACAAGGGCACTACTTAGGTATACTGAAAAATCTTTCAGTCGGCCTGCTGCCGGAAAAATCATTTGCTAAGGTTAACCAAGTGCGTCCATTTGTAAAATATCTTTATAAATACGAATATTACTCATAAGTACATATAAGTAAAGAATCTTGAAGCCGCTGAAGCCCTCTCGTAGGCTTGAGATCTTACCGTATCAGTAATAATCGCTCGAGATCAGTAAAACCGAGCGTACTTGACCTCAAGTGGCACAGGTGAGCTTTATTACTGAATTTTGAACAGCACTTAGGTGCATCACGAAACAATCGATTGATGTTGTAATCGATAAACAATAGTTGTTAATGCGTTGAGTTCAATAGGAATATATTTGAGTAATATCTGTATAAATAGACATATAGAGCAGTAGGTATGGTGAACAATGCTGGACCGTTCGAATGAGAGGAAATACGCACGCTTGGTAGAGTCATAGAAGTTTGCAGTCTATAATTTATAGATTTAATTAGATCAGAGCACGTTGTTAACTGATATACCGCTCCCAATCAGAAGGACATGTATGTATAAACGTAATATCAAATAGTCCTGATGCAGTTTCATGTTTTCTGGTCTTGATTGTATGTACGAAATACGAGTATTGTAATATTGTAAAGAACGCATTGCGGAAAGATAGTCCGTCGCTGCAGAGTGTAATCATTCGCACTACATTATCGACCAGCTCTTTGGAGCATGCAGGAACGGCTGCAGATCCTCCCGCTGCCACGATGCGGACTATAGTACTTGACGGAAGACGAATATAAATAGCAATTGGGAATATAGTACTTTATTCTTTGTTAATTGATCATTTTTAAATTCATTAAAATTCTATTTACATGTTCACATACATGTTAACCTTGTAATATTTATAAAAAAAACCATATTTGTGGAAAATTACTTCATCTGAAATGTCCATGTGAGGCATGGTTTCCAAAATACCGGCATCATTATCCTGCCGAATCGTACATTCTAAATTCTATTTATTAGTTTGATTTATACGTAAAAAGAATACGTATTTATAAATTGGTGGAATAACCCGGCGACATATTAACAAATATCCTGATTTTTTAAATGTTGTTCGTAGTGTCCGAACGTAACAGGTTTATCAGACGAAACCGAAACCGAAACCGAACTTTCGGCCTCGCTCTCAGTTTCGGTCGAAACCGAAACTTACTTAAACATATTTAAAATTTCTATTGCCTACTGAAATCTAGAGTATTTTAAATTTTGTACGACTCGTAATGCAAAGCATAGTGTGCTTTACGATTATAAAAAAAAATTACAAATTTATTTGCGCATTCTATTTATACTGACAATTAAATAGAGTTAAATGAAATAAAAAAACAATCATTAAAGTACGTAACAAACATACTTAATTAATTTTTTTTATCTTATGAACAGTGGTCCGAATTGCAGAGCAATTCTAAGGCCGAAACTAGAGTTTTTGGCCGAAACTGGCCGAAACCGAAACCGGTCGGTCACTAGTTGTTAGTAAATAACTGTCATTGTCAGTATGGTGTTGTGAGAACAGTCTTCAGTTTTTTTTTAAACTAAACAGACTCATCGATCGAAAACTCTATGCTAACTGGTGACCACAACTCATGGGTGGAAACTGGTAATTTTGTTGAAAGAGATAAGACTGATGTGAAATTTAATATCAGTTAAGGGCATGTGGCTCCTGAGTATCAAGCTGAGAAAAAGTATTCTCATAGCTTTTTAGCAGGCCGCCACTGTTATAATTTTTTTAAATTATTCTATGAACACTTATCTTTAATTATCTAAATTAGTCCATTATATGATACTAATTTTAAAGCTAGTTTTAAAAGTAATAGAGTTTACATATTAAAGCTGTGATACAGAACCCGCACTGTTTAATTTTGTTACTTCTTGTAAAATAATAAAATTAAACTATGCAGAGATATGTTTTTATTGCGTTGTAGCGATAAGTAATTTAACGGCTATTAATTGTATTTAATACGTTTTGAATTAGACGTAGTTTGTAATTACAGGCCAAAATTGATTTCTTCGGCATCAGTTCTCGTACATAAAAAATAAAAAGTGATATTGTGTTCAAAAGCGATAATTTTGTGTTACGATTATTTTTTTTGGTTTTAAAATGTTTTAATAAAAAGTAAAAAAAGTTCTTCTAGCAATTCACATCCTTCTAGACATAGGTGCCCACTGTTGGAAGAAGTTATCCCCGAGCTAATCGATATCATGGACGTTAGAAGTAGCTCTATCCTCGATAATTGATGATTTGCTTTCCAAGTGGAGTATCCTATTGTTTCAAAGAACATGCCTTAATCTTTTATCTATGCTTATCTATATCAGTGTCAATACTATGCAGAAATCCTAATCCTTTTATTTATCTTCCTGTTTTATCCTTATTTTTATCCAGTTTTCGCTAGAGATGCTGCAAGGGGTGTTTGCTAATAGGTATTAGAAATCAGTTCAATGTACAAATCCCGGCTCGGGTATTGTTACATTATTCTAACTTAGGTTTTCTAATAGTAGCTCGGAGTTTTGATCTGTCCCCAGCTTATGGCAATAGGCTCACCGCCTATTCCATTGTGGGACATAAACGTAACTGGTGAAACGTGTGAATACGAGAAAATTATACGCCTCAGCCTACCTCTTCGGGGATTACAGGCGTAATGTTGCGTCAAATTCTGCGTACAACTCACAGAGTCATGCTTAAAAGTATCTGCTCGTATCGCGGACAATTTCCCTCGTACGCCCAGTTTCGAAATGCCGTTGGGAAAGTTTTGGTGATTAGTATTATTTTATTTGTTTTGCTGAGTTGTTGCGCATGGACGTTGAAAAATGTGTAGTTTATGCAACTTGACAACTTTCAGTATGTAAGCCTTATGAAAATGATATGTAGATGAAGATGTTCGGAGCTTAAATTAATAAAATGTGTAATTGTCTGAAATTTCTATTATTTTTTCTATGCATATAATATGTTTTGATCTACAGGTCTGGTTGTCTGGTCTGAAAGTCTGTTTTCCTCTTTCATGCCTTCCCCCTTTTCCGATCATCATCAACTCCACCTTCACCCGTCATAATCATCGACGACGTAGTTTCCTTAGCCAACCCCGATCTCCACTTTAATACATCGTTACTGTTTTGGTAACATAAATATTATTTTTATATGAACACTTTTAAGCGCTGCCCAATCCTCCGAGGTTCTACTGTCTTCAAAACCTTAATTCACGTATTAGACTGTTGTATCCCGTAGTGTGTGTACATACTCGTACATATTATCACGTCCTTTCATATGGGTAGGCAGAGATTAAGATGTAGAGTACTGAGATTTGTGTTGGATAGCAGATTTCTATTTACGAGTATGTAGCAAATGCCTCTCGACCATAGTGTACTCCACAAAGGATGTAGAGGATGTACAGCAGGTAACAAGATCCTGATTACATGCATCCTTTCGTTACCGGCATTTCCATATCCAGTGTAATTTAAACACTGGCGGTAATTATTTAGATTTTGGCGGGAGTTCCTTGCGCGGGCTACGAAATCTTGTACGGTTGAATAATTTTAAATAAGTATTAATAAAATTAACGTCGAACGTAACGAATATTCTTACATTGATTGATGTATATTTATTCTTAATATTTTTATAACTATTATGTATTATAATTATTTTTATTATTTATCTTGTTTTCATACACTCCTGCCATGTATTCGATTTCTGCTATTATTGATTCCTAACCGAAGGTTGTTTAGTAGAGATGGATTGTTAGCGATAAGACCGTCTTTTGTAAGCCCTCGAAAATATGTATTGTCTATGTATCTATGTATCTTGGTGTACAATAGAGAATATTTATATTGTATTGTATTGTAAAGAAACAGGTGCAGTTAAGAAAAGTACCTATGTTAAAAATATGACATTATTCATATTTTTAATTACGTCATTTTCCTATTACATTACCGTCGTCATCATCATATTGATTAACTTGCATCAGTTCACTGTGTCCAGGCAGGCCTTCCCCAACGAGCATGCAAATATATGGATTTTCCATTAACAAAATATCTTATAAGGAAAAGGCTTAACCGTTTTTTTGAGTACGTTTTCAACAAACCAAAAAAAACCCGGTCGGCAACTATACTCAAAGAAGAAATGATATGAATATATTACCATACCATATTACAGGGCAGTCCCCTAGTTTTCATGTAAGTACAAGGTATCTTTGCCTGGAAGAGCTGCCCTTTTAATGAAAATAAAAAGTGAGAGTCGTCACAAGTTCCGCTGGTTACGCGAGGGTGTGACGAAAGTGTCCAGCGACAGGCAGCCGCTTAGTAGTCAGCGCGCGACCGGAGGCCTACGGCAGCCGCAAGGACGCTGCTGAATAATGTAGCGCGGTAATGACCATGCATTCGTAATAAGACTTCAAACTGCCAAGTTAAGACGGCCACGGCTCGTTTATCGAATTACTTTTAAACAGCCCGGAGACTTTTTTTAAATAAAATATTGAATTAAGGCCGATCAGACCACTGATGACTTTTTTATTCGATGATTTAAAGCTTTAAGGCAATAAAAGGCTTGAGCCACAGTTAATGTTTAACGAATTTGTTATTTCCAACAACAAAAGTAACGTGAAAGTCGTTCAAAATATTGAAAGTATTTAGAAAGTGTACCTACTAATAGTTTTGACTAATGTCGCGACTTGTCTATTTACAAAAAAACTTTGAATAGTCTTAAATACATTTACCATTTACGTCAGGAGCTTTCAAGTAATGTAACATTAAATCACACGTACTACATGCAAGCAGACTAAACTCGATTAAAATCAGTTAGCCCACAACATAGACAAGTATTAGACCGTATGAGGTACTATTTAACACACATTTGCTGAAATATTAAAGTATTTGTACTAAATACAATTAAAAGCATCTTAAACTTCTCAAGTATTAATATCGTCATCTATCATTTGAATTGCAATCTGAATCATTTGTTGATAGCTGTTATACAAAACAATTATTTAATCTATTAGTAGAGTATCCATAAGCGATTTAATTGTTAAGTAATTGTTAAAGGAAGGTAGCTATCTAAATACAAGATCAACATGACGGACATACGCACGTGCTTCAATATGTGACATCTCAAAAATATTGCAGTGAATGAATCGCGGATACTAAATGTAATCTCTTCGTATATCGTTAATATTTAATTGCTGAACTACAATCGATAACTAACTACAGCAGAACGTGGAGTTGTGTAAGCTCCATATTGATTTATATGTCCCCATATCGCCATTTATATGTCCCCATGTCCCCAATCGCGGATGTAATGACAACTATCTTTGCAGGCTAATTTTATTAATTCCTCCAAATCCAAAATGCGTTAACGTTAAGTATAAAATATTTATGAAACGTTCATTTTTGATTGCGTATTGATTTTTTTTTATATAACCTAAATTCGTGCTACAGTTAGGTACTATGATTAGCACTAATATTTCACGTGCATCTGTCTGCTGCTCTGTTCGTATGTGTCCATAACTATACAGCATAAATAAAGTGCAGTGGAAACTTACGCTGTGCACAATTTCAAGGTTACAAATAGAAGGGACTTATAGCGTTAATACACATCCTGGATCTGAATTTTATATATATAAGTCATAGACGTAAGAATGCACTCTCGTTAATTATGTTTATACACAATTTATCAAAGTAAGATTAATTACAACGGAATTAACTGGCTGTTCGTCTCCAGCACACCTCTTAAGGGCAGATTCCAGAAGGAATGGATGGTAGCCACTTAGAACCCCTGCTTACTCATTTGATATTTTCGCAATAAAAATATATATTACAAAACAGTAATGGACTAGTGGCTTAGTACCAAAAAAAAAGTTCGAGTACTACTCTACGAGAGTTTCGGATTTAAATATCTGATGTAATTTGACTACCTCGTGCTTGTTTTCAGATTAAATAGCACTTGTTATATCGAGGTGTAAGAACATTTCTTGAGAAAACTTGCACTCTGAAGCCATAACAATCGTGAAATAAGGCAGAAACCTGAGGCGAACAGTATAATCAGAACAGGCTATTATTGATAAATATATCGCTAAACAGAAAAATAATATAGTTACATTGTTGCAAAAAGTTGCGGACGATGTTCTTTGTCAATAAAAGTTCTCTAGAACCATTCTACCAGTTACATACCCGATTAGAGTAATCGTGTACAACTGCTATATAAAATGTAGTCACGTAGAAACGTATGACGTGTCAATTAATGGAACAGCCACGACAATATTTAGCCGACTGTTGCTATTGAAGGTATCGAGGACAAATTGATTATCTAAGTAAAGCACAGAGCAATTTACGAGTAACAATTCCAATCAGTAAATACGTGTTTCTAGAATTTTCGGTCCCACTCAGTTTAATCATTGCAAGCACAAATTCTAGAGGATACGCTTTTAGATACAGACATTTCCAGTTTCCTGCTGTTTCCCAAAAATATATTTTTAACGTGACAGGCTTTTGTCTTTTCTTCGAAACACTCTTGGTCAGTGTACATGGATGAACATGTCCGCGTTATCCATGGAAGTATAAGCTGAGAATAACATGTCAAACAATAGTATTATTATCGATAACAATAACAGATAAACAAGCATAACAAGCGGGCCATGCCGTCACAACGGCAATGTCAAGCGCAGAGCGATTGTCTCCGTCACGCGATCTTCATTGTAATCGTCAAATTTGATAATAAAACAATCGCTCTGCGAGCGTGTGCGTGCGTTGTGACCGTACGGTAGATCACCGTGATGGCGGAGATTATCATGCTTTCTGCGACCATCACTCAACGCAAACCGATCTTATTCTTGATTAAGCGTTGACAAAACTTTCTACGCACGTAAACTAGATGAAGATTAATAGCTTAAATTGCTAAGATTAATATTTCTTATTGTGCTTTCATGTCTCTAATCAATATCTTTAATATATAGTGCACTTAAGAAAAAAATAATTTCACTAAATTATCTGCGTGGTACTCTAAGGCCTTCAGTATTCTCATTTTGAGCAAAGAACGTGACCAACGATGGAACGGTGAAACACTCGTTGTCTGGATGGAAATTGAAATCTGATTGATTATATGTAGACTAAGAATTAAAAAGGCGCACCTGCCTTTACATAAGTAAAACGAAAAAGTACATATGTCGAGCTTAAAGAAATCTACTGAGAAGTTATATTACCTCAAAAAAACATTTTTTTATTTTATTCCTAGGTGCATATGCAGCGGTGGGGCAGTAAAATCCTCGCGTGTATGAATTCATAGCGGATTGTGCTGTCGTCTCGTGTTCGGGCCGTGATAGGCTAACAATCGCAGTAGCCACCGTCACCCGAGCCGCCATTGTACGTATTGTATGAGCCATTACGGCCAGCCCTGACTGGATCTTCCGCTCCGTCAATGAACTGAAGACAGAATGATACATTCGCAGATTTGTCGCATTCATTTCCTGGAAAAATTTTCAAATTGTAATGTATTGTAGCTCATACGTCAATTAGGAATAGTTTCGCGCTTACAGTTGCTGTGGAGCAGCAAGCTTGGGGCACAGTCAAAAGAAAATGTAGAGGTAGTGAGGAAGGATCAGTGCTAGCTAGCGAAGCGGTGGTAGCATCATTTTCAGAACTAAAAAGTGTTCTTATGAACCAATTTTGAATAAATGACATTTGAATTTAGTTTAATAGGCTGAAATTATCAATACCTAACTTTTTCTAGAGCACAGCATTGATACAAGGTAAAGTGAAGCCGATTGGGGAGGTTGAGTGGAGCATGCGACTAGTAACGTTGCATGTGCAGAAGCGATGTCATTTGTCTGGCTTCGGATCACACAGCGCGCACCCGGACGGTCACGTTTCATAGCGTCACCATGTACATTCCTAAAGACGGGTGGTCTGTCATAGGTCATTTATTAATTTCAACAATGCAAAAAGTTCCAAGGCTTGTGTTAGCACAGTTGCAAAACACTGAACTGGAACTGATAGAGACCGCAAAGCCTACGGTAACAGAATATCGACCATTTTTAAAATTGAACTGTAATACAATATTGAAGGAGCTGTTCAGTGTTTGAATACGCAGCAACATTGCTGGACTCGCATGTATGATAAGTACCACCAGGACTGCCCGTGTTTTTCATATAGATACTTTATCCATTTATTTCGTTACTTATTTCTTATTTACTTATGTATTATTTACTTATTTATTTTCTCATTTATTTCTTCATTTATTTACGAAACCATAATTAAATTTCTTAATAATGAAGGAAGCAGTAACAGACTATGCAATTATTAATTAACGTGTTTTCCACTAAGCTTTTACTAACTACCCAAATACCATTCCGGGACGTCCCAACTTCTCGAAATACATATCGCGGCTACTCGTGTCAAGGGCGCGCGGACAAAGGGCACCGTGTCAGCCCAGCTTCAGTGGATCTGGGGCGATGTAGCTTCTCTTATTTAACACGAGCTGTTAATATTTAAATGCCACTTCACAGTTGCTTCCTGTCGGGACAGGGTGATTGATTTTGAGTTTAAGAAAAAACACTACATTCTATAAAAATTAAATTTAATATGTAGAATTGATTTGCGAGAACTGGCAGTAGATCTGATGGTTGGTGATAAAGTCTTTAAACTGGCTGAAGAGATTTCAAAACCAGACATTAGATATAGTGAATCTTGGAAAAACAGAAAAATATTAAATTGATCAGTATCGAGAGGTCCCAATCAGCAGACATTTATTTTTAGGAGTGGACCTTTAAAGGTTAAATGTATAATTATATATTCCACAGATATTTGTATCTTCATATACGTTATATTCATTTATCTGAACATTGCGCTTTATAATATCTAAGCAGTCACTACAAGGCTGAAGATAGACTAAAAGTCTAATGACCGTTCATTAATTATTCATTAATATGGTAACTTCACCACTTTTTCCCTCTGTTTGAATCTTACGTTACGCCCAGTATGCACTGATTGCACATGCAACATGTTATTTCTTATGCAATTAGTGGTTATGATTCGTCACACGCAATGGTTAGCTCAAGCTATGCTTAATGTTTTTTATATTTCTTCTAAGATCATAATTAAGATATCATACGTACTAGTAATGAAGTAAGTACGTTATTTAAATTAAGTATATGGCAACTTACGAGTAGATAAAGGACTCTTCTAGACTAACTCGATGTTTCTGAACCACCACAAGTTAAAAATATTAATGTTTTTTGTTTTTTATACCTGTAGATGATAAATCTGATGTCATTCGTCCAGGATTCGAACCTGACGCCTCTGTGCATTTCTTAGTCGTAGATGTCGGTGGTATCGCTATACTGTCAATGTATCATACCGCTGTCAGGATTCCTTAAGGATCCGGTGGTAGCATGGCAGCCTACAGCTGAAATATTATCTGAAATATTACTGAAACTATCTGAAATGTAACTTAGTCATCTTTTGAGCATTAAATAAACAAGGGTATACGCTGAAGGTACCGCACCTGTTTTCCCCGAAGGGTAAGGCAGAGTAAGCGTAGTACACTTCTACGATCACTTATTAAATTTTAAGCTCTACCATGACAGACAGGGTAAGCCTATTGCCATATAACGAGCACAAATCCAAACTCCGAGCTGCTACTACAAATTATAAGTTAGAGAAACCAATAGTATCCGGCTCGGGAATCGAACCCAAGACTTCGAGCAACATTCGCGATAGCAACCACTCGACCAACGAGGCAAAGGCCTGGTCTGCTGCTTTTAATCTCGCATACTTTGATTGTCTAGTCGAAGTTTGACCAAACGAATTGCTAATACTCAATTACACCACGTCACGTTTCGGTAAATCTGCGCGAAGGTACAATAATTTACTTTTTTAACTATCTGGCCACTACTCGCGCAAGGTTTTGATCTCAGGCCATATCAAAACGATAGCAGTTTCAGCTGATATCTCGAAGGTCCATGCAGTCAAATTCTGATAATGTTCACTTTAGATGATCGTAACTGTCAATTGCACTAGCGATCATGTAGTATATTTACGACAAAAATGTTAATGTATATGCAGGGCTATACTTTTCTTTCTGTTTCGTGTGAAATTCTCAATTTATATGCCCTATTTATTTTCTATTATCACAGTCGACTACACTATATTTTAAGAAAGTTTTAAAATACAACACTTGTGCCGATTGCCCACATCCTTTTTGCTGTAGTAGACAACATTGAACTAAAAACTGTACACGATTTTTTTAATTATGGCAGATATGAGCCATTCTCTACCAAGTTCTTCCATTTCGGACTTCATTTAGTAATACAGAACTCTATTTGTAGAGTGTCCCATTCTAGAAGTGTCAGGTCCGGGGAGGGCGCGAGGGGGCGCTCGTCACTGATTGGATCATTGAACAATTGCCGCATCGCAATCTGCGCGCGCGCATGATGTAACATTGAAGTATTCACGTGTTACGCGGTATTACGGCGAGAACCGGACTTTTTGGGACATTTGGCGAAAGCTGTCCCATCCGTGCCACCGGTTTTATCACCTTGTTTGTTATCGTTTTATGTGTGGTGATCAAGGAATTATCTGTTATTTATTCTGTTTTGACCTCAAACTTTACATGTACCACTTTTCGGTACCGGTCGCTTCTGCTATTGGGGACGGGGTGGAGAACCGGGCTGCTTCAGAAAGATGGAGCCTAGTGGAAAATTTGTACGTCGAAAGTTCTAAGCTGCCCTTCCATTTCGTTAAAGCTTACGACTTTTAACATCTTGCTCTATAAATGGCCTAATTAGAGCCGCCTTAACAATAATAGTTACATTATCACGGCACATTGTCGCATCCAGCATCTACCTGCAGCCTTCCGCAGATCGTCATCCCGCCGGGCGGGAAGTATTTAAAAAAAATATCAAGGAAAAACTAAAATTACCACCAGATTATTAACACAATTATTGCGGTATTGCTTCCATTGGAATAATACGGAATATCTCTTTTATATCAACTGAACATATACGATATGTAAATGAATAAAACAACTTGTTGAAACCTTATCTACTTGCTCCATTATTGCATAACTCGGTTCAGAAATTGCTCTCTTCGCGAATGTGCCCATTATGTTCGGCGGGTACACGTGACGGAGTAGGCACTGCACGGTACACACAGACAGACAGTCTTATAACATAGGAATAATATTAATTGTACTTATTCTAATATACTAAGTGGACTAATGCTGTCAAGAGTCTTATTCCTGTCATATATAATACAATTTACGAGTATATTAACATATTCATAGTTTTATAATAGCCTTATAATAGTCTGCCTCGTTGGTCGAGTGGTTGGTCGACTGCCGATCGAGAGGTCATGGATTCAAATCCTGGGTCAGGTACTACTGGTTTTTCTAATTTAGAATTTCTAATAGTGACTCGCAGTGTAGATCTGTGCCCGGTGTATGGCAATAGGCTCACCACCTATTCCATAGAACGTAAACGGAACTGGTGAAACGTGGGAATGTACTACACTCCTCTGCCTACCTCTTCGGGGTTTACAGGCGTGATGTTACGTTTTAAATAATCTTATAGCTTGTATTATCTGTAAGAACTGACACGTACAGACCTATTCGAAGTCGTTTGGAGACGGTTACTGGAAGCAGCGAGTATAAGAGGAAGAATGTGGAAAAACACACGGCTTATAAGGATAAAGATATAGTCGGTGGTTTCTGCCTAACCTGTAAGAGACCTGGCCTTAAAATATACTAATAATAAACTAAGCGCTTACTATTACGAGTACCTACTCGTATCATGGGGTTTTTATAACGTCGCTTTGATTAACGTGGTACAATGTTGTTTGATAACAGAGATATATTGAAGAGTATTTTCAATATTGGATATTGTCTAACGGTATATTATTATACAGGTTTTTAGGGTCAATTAGCGTGAAGTAGATGGTTGTAGTTCAAAAGTCAGAAATGCTGGATTAGAAAAGATAGGTTAGGTTAGGTTGGGTTAGGTCAGATTAGATAAGGGACTGTTCAAAGTTCCTTCCAAAAGAGTAAAAACTATAGAAAAGAAATGAGGGTGAACTAATCACTGTAATAGATTATTTTTTTTCAAGGATTGTCTGTTCATTAGGTTCGAGTACTGCATATGTTCTGGAGTGGAGACCGCGACTTGGCAAACGTAGCGTAGCACGCCCTCCAGCTAGGAGGAGTGACGATTTACGCAAAGTGGCTGGCAGTGGTTTGATGTGAACAGCTGAAGATCGAGCTCAGTGGCGTGCCAGTGGAGAGGCCTATGTCCAGCAGTGAACGGGAATAGGCTGATGGTGAAGATGACTGCATATGAAAGTTCGTCAGTATTATAAACACAAAAAAGGCAAAAAGCTGAATGTCGGCTTAAAATCAAAACAAATTATAAAAATGGTAAAGAATGACGCAAAATAGAGATCAATAAAACCAAATAGGTATTACAAGAAAACATGTAAGGATACTAGAATTTTATTTAAACGGAAAATATTCTGGTAATCGGTGGATTCATATAAATGGTTTGTGTTTTGAGTGTTTTATATCGTGTAGACTTTGGCCGCAGCAGTTGTGAAAGGCTAACTAGGACAAGGATGCTGGGTCATCGAGTCGCCGTTGCAAAAGTTAGTGCTCGCACGCCGCGTGGCTACATTATTGTGTTCATAAAGTACTTCTATTCAAATATGGCAATATAAGTCATTGTTGATCACGAAAACATAGCCCTCGTTTTAAAGAGACATCGTCATGCGTATTATTTATCATCTATACATTCTCAGGTAGCTGAAATATGTTGTGGGTCACTATTATGTATTTATAGTCCTAAATAATGCATCTTGTAGCGATAGTATCCAATTATTTCTGTCGACGGAAGAGGTATTCCGTTTCTGCCACGAAATAGGTATTGTAAAATGAAAGGAAAAAAATCAGTAGAGGCAGGAGTGCAGGACTCACTGCCATTAGAGGCATTCAAAGGCAATGCATGAATTTAATAATGCAACTGGGAACCTTTTGTAGGACTTCGCTTCAAGTGGAAAATTTTTACTTGGAGATTTTGTATCCAGTTCCTGTATATGATCATAACTCTTTAGTATAGATAGTAGAACTCTTGTCAGACAACCTTCGGATCAGCTATAATCTTTTAAAGTTTCCAAATCTCACTCAAACAAGAAAGTACCTAAGGTAAGGTGTTATTTATTTAAAAACTGCACTTTACTAAATTTTCTAGAGACGTGCCAAATTTTTATTTCTTACGATTGCACTTTTGGCAAGCTTTTGAGGTTTAAAGGTTAACAAAAGAATAGCTATACGGATAAAATTAGTATTATAAGTATATATGTATGTTGGTCCCTATGGGTTGACAGTACGCTGTAAGAACACAGGGTGAGAAAATCACAGAGATTTTTATTTTTTATGCTAGCTAGAATTCAAATAGTTACTTTAAATCGACACTTATTCTTAAAAACTCAAATTGAAATTTCGAATCAAATATCTTTTAAATCGAACTATTTTAATAATTAACTGGAAAATCTATAGTACGAGGGCGGATATCCGTATAACATGAGTATCAAGGAGGTATTTATCTGAAAAAGTAATGATTGGTTCGGTTTGAATCAGATCGTTGAGACGTACAACTGGCAAGCTACAAGCTAAACGTGGACGAATTGCACGTAATTAAATAGAAACTAACAAAGTAGACTTTCTAAAGGCCGTGTCGTATTTCCTCATGAGTGTTGCCACGCGTCAGCGCATCGCCACTCCTTTGCAGGAAATAAACTTATACTTGGCCCACTTCTTTATTTCTTCCTCAAATACTAACATATCCCATTTCTAAAGTCCTACACGCAAATACTACTGGAATTTTCGTAGAGGCGTATCTACGTTTCGTATTATGTTAAGTAAAAAGTTATCCTTTTACATAATGGAGATATGTATTTTGAATATTAAATAGAAATGTTTAAATATATAAATATTTACTGTCGTTTGTTATAAATTAGGTAATATTGTTTATGTAAATGATATGTCACATGACTTATCTGATTTAAATAATTTTTAAAATTATTGGGCCAAGCGACCAATATCGCATATATTGTTCTCAAACCAACAATTTTGTTTAATGCACTGATAATGGAACTGAACTGACTCTCAGCACAAAAATGAGAATCACTAATAATGAAAAAAAAGACAGAATTACGCAGTATTTCAGGGCAGTGTAGGGCAGGGCAGTGCAGGGCAATGTAAAGACAAAATATAAAAACAACAATAAAACACAGAGATGTCACTTTTACAGAATATTGTCAACATATTTGCTTAGAGTCAATCGACTGTTATAATAATTGATGACAATGATAAAATGAAACATGGCGTAGTATAAACATGTTACCTCTAACCTCTAATAAAAATTTGGTCTACTTTAAAAATAGCGACGCAGTGTCGCTTGGGCGCGCTAAGTGGTTAAACTTAAATGACAACAAACGTGTACTTCGCACACATG
>DWMG01001435.1:0-15220 GCA_018244855.1 Elbella merops
ATTTTTTTTATCTTTATTTAATATTTATTTAATCTCAATATAATTTAAATATCATGGTTTGATCGCATCAGGTTTACACATAATAAAAATTGTTATTTAGATTCTTGTAACTAGATTCTAGTGAAATACTGGATTGACTCTAACTTGATATAAGTTAGAGTCAATCCAGTATTCAAGGCCGATTTCCGCGGAAAATTGTCAACGTACTACTTTATTGTAATTCCGAATGGAATAAAATATGTCCACGCCAATTAAAGCCGCTTGGATCCTTGGTGCTACGAAATGTTCTTTACGACATTGTGACTCGAACAGCCTCAAATGAAAGCTTTTATGGCGGTGTTGTATTACGAATAACTGGTGAACGGTAAACATAATCAAGTGAGCTAGACCAATCAGTATTTCACCAGATAAATAGTGGTGTAGTGGTCGGGCGCTCGGGCAAGGAGGTGGCGTGTATGCATATTACGTTGTGCAAGCAAGCCAGTCTGCATGCACGACATAGGGCCCTCGTTACGGCGCCCAAGCTTTCGATCTCGAAGCTCTATCGCCCAAGGACCGCACCCGAATCGTGACATCGATTAGACGCGAGCGGCGCACGGTAATCGAGTAATACGGTTACGAAACTATAAAATATTGTGGAGTTAAGTTACGTTACGTAGGTATTCAAGTTGCGAATTGTCCAGTCGCCGCGCGAGCGATCCGACTTGAGCGCTCCCAACTTCAGTGCCGCGCCGACCGTCGCGCGGAACGTACGTATCGCGTGATCGCCCCGCGCCCTACGCGCACCCTTGCAATCTGTGCACCTGTGCCGTGTTGTTGCCGTAAGCACGTAAACATACTTAACCGACGTGAGAAGTGCACCAAAGTGAGATCGGAACGTCGTATGCGTGCGCATTGCGAACGGTCTACCGAGTGACAGTTGCATTCTGCAGGTGCTTGATTCTTTATTAATTGAAAAGTGATTGTAATGTGGTCACGGCCGCGGCTCACATGTCCGGCCCAGTTTTCACGATCGTTGCCTCCGTCTTAGAATTCCACTGGTTGCTTTGTTTGTTAGTAAATCCGGCGGCGGGAGAACGTTTCGCGAACTACCGCCGTCTCCGTATCATGCACTTGTTGATTCGCGGTGTTGCGGGTTTTTCGATGTTTAAGCTTAACCGCTTAAATACACCAACACCGAAACACAACGTTGAGTTCCGTATAATGAAATACTACCGATCACACCTACGCATCAACTACACTTGCATCCATGCCCAGTGCTTGTCAACAAAATATTATTTCTAATACTGAACCACACATAAGTAGTTAGAAATAGTTTCGATCAAATTTAGTTGCAAAATACCCCCAAGTCTAACTTATAAAGTAATCGTGTAATTTATTAAACTCTCTTCGACAGCTGATGCTTTGATGCTGGCTGATATATTTTTGTTTTCAATCGAGGTTTCAATTAAATTGGATTACGAATGCGTCAGCTGGGACAATGATTTGTCGCCGGTAGAAATGAATCATTTTGGGATACCTGCCTTTTGATAAATGACCCGTAATATTTCATTTAATCTGTCCCATTAATATGAAATCAGGGAGGACAGATACCATTTCCACACACGATAGAAAGTAGAATATACATATTTCTTTAATACTAATGATAACATATAATGTTAGTAAGTAAACGTAGGTAACTCAGCATATAAACCATTTGTAAACCATTTGTCATTTACTTTTAGTTCCTTTTTATTATAGCACTATTGAATATTATTCCAATGGATTATATAATTCAACACCCTTTTATAATTAACTGAAAGAAAGAAAACCGACGTTCGAGTTTTTACTACGCACGTGATATAAAATTCTATGTCTTCCGACAATTTCTAGGAAACTCAATTGGAGTCGGCCGCACTCGAAGAAAATCTATCCTCGAGAATTTTTTTCACATACCATACATACGGTCTTCTAATACAACGTGGAAGAGATTGAAAGGTTCGTGTATCTGCGTATTAAATTTCAAGGAAAACTATTTAGGAAGGTTTCGTTTCGGCTGGATTTTGTTTTGTTTGTCTTTGTCCCGGAAGAATGCAATAGGTGTCTCATGCCGTTTACATAGTTGATATTGGGTGTCGATTGGTATCAGATATAGCTTTTTCATTATCGATTTGTTTTGTTTGTCTTTGTCCCGGAAGAATGCAATAGGTGTCTCATGTCGTTTTCATAGTTGATATTGGGTGTCGATTGGTGTCATATATAGCTTTTTGATTATCGATTTCAGTGCTTAGTGTCATATGTCGATGCGTGTTGCTGCGGAAAAAATATCGTACGGATATTCATTCTGCAGATTTTCGGTTGTTGAATTGCAATTGAATCTATTTTAGGTTAAAACTATATGAACATTACGACTTTAAATGGGTACATTATCCGAGCGGGTTCTCAAAACAACTATTCTTTCTCCGCGACACTGTTTTAATTCCATTACGACAATAATTGCAGCCTGCGGACCGACTTCCTCTGCTCGGCTCTTATTAGAATTGTTAACTCATGGTTTTCTTTTAATGTCATACTCGTATATATTCTTTGTGCGACGATTATTTAAAACGTGTTTAGCAATATCTGTTTTTACCGGTTTTGTTATTTAAGTTTTCCTTTTGCTTCTTAATATTAAAATTGTCTCTTTCATCACAAAATTCTAATTTATCCCTACAGTTTTAAGAGAAAAATAACCGTGTGCGTTTTTCTGAAGGTATTAACTTGTTACTTTAAATATAAATCGTACATCACAGAACCGGTCTTTTTGTTTTTAATATAAAATAAATAATAATCGACCCGTTTATCATTTCACTGTTGGAATATGGGTCGGGTTGGCAGTTTAAATTAAATTTTTATAAATTCTAAGGTGTGCAGGTTTCCTCACGATGTTTTCCTTCACCGTTAGCAAGTTATATTTAAATTTAAAACTCATTTTGTAAAGAGGTGCTTGCCATGGATTTCAACCCAGCACCCCCAGAGTGAGAGGCTGAATTCTTAATCACTAAGCTATCACTGCTTCATGCTGCTTTTTGTTTGTTAAGGCCATTTTTGGTGCGTAAAAGTAGGTACTTGATGTTCAATTATATTATAGATGCTTATTTCATACGAAATTTCTTAAATATCTTTTACACGTGCAATATTTTATAAAGAAGTATAATAATTTAAGTATACATTTAAATTTTTGTTTATTTATTAAACACATTAACAATCAAAATTTATATATTGAAAAAAATGATTTAAATATGAAATAAAGTGAATAATAAGTGAAGTTATATAGATGGGATTTAGGAATAAAATTAATGTATCCCATAATGAACGCAATTTAACGCATAATCTTATGAATAATTTATAATCTTTTGGTGATGTGATATTTTTTTAGCCGTTAACACAAATTATTTTGACGTTTAAGATAGCAGCAGCAGCAGTCGCTGCTCGTTAATTTTCCCAACGCTTACAAGATCCCAACTTGTTTTCCAATGCTGTAGGACACTATAATGAATCTTGCTAACTTTCTCGTCCCAAACTAATTTCGTTAGAAGTTACACGAATAATTAACAAGCGAATGTCGTTTGCCTCTTGTTCAGAAGGGCATCGTTTGTTATTAGCTTCACTCAGTTTGCGTTGTCACCAATTTTTAGCCCTTGCCGAAAGTCGCGGTATCAATAGTCCCATTATCTGATATAATTCGTCTACTTTAATGTTATTTGAACAGTTACGGACCGAAAACGCTTTTTAGTCATAATCCTATATCCTCCTAATCCTAGTCCTCCAATATACTCCTAATCCTAGTATTTCTTAGCTTCATCATTTTTTTAATCCACATCTGTTATTTCCGCTACTGCGTTTCTAATAACCATTTGCGAGGGTACCTAAATTATTAAACGCCATTTAAACGAGTGGTATCATTCAATCAGGTACGGGTACGACGACTGTATTGGACTTTATTTTCTGCATCATTGGCGTATGCCGAAGCCGGTATAATAACTTGTCACTATAATGCAGTTTAGAGCAGTTTTCTCTGAGATTAAACTTGGCGCAAGTTTGCGTTCGGATCGTCAGCGCCATTATTAAAAGAATATGTTTCAGAGTAACCTCCATGAAATATATTGAGGAAGTTTTATAAAAGACTTTTAAAAGGTTTTATATGGTAAGTTTTTTAGGTAATAAGTATTATGTTGTGATTTACATAGGTCTTGTTATGCGCTGTATGTTTCTATGACATAATCAGTTTATTTTTAATGTAATATCAGGTGGCAAGCAAAGTTCAGGGGTAAGGTTATCATCTTATTTGAACGAGATTGATACTGGCCGAGGTGAGTGATGGAGTCACATCACAATGCTTTCTGGCTCTCGGATAATCCTAATTTATGGTCGGTGCAATATGTGTCGGAATAATAATCGTCGCCCGCTCTCACGTCATTTTTCCTTATTTGGCCTCGCTGTGTAGAATCAAGTTTGTTATCGCAATTTTTATTATTTCATAATGGTTTGCCTCGTAATGTTACTGTGCGACTAAAGCGTTAGAGTAATGATTTTCTGATGATTGCCAGTCGCTACTGTGCTTGATTGACGTATTTTGTCTTATAGTTAAGTTATAATGGCTTCGAAACGACGGTATTTAATCCCATGTGAGGTTCTATTCTTGATTCGTTCAATTACTACGGCTTACATTTATGCTGTTTATATTCACGTCTTCTGATTTAAAAGTTAATTTCTATTTTGATTGCAAATCATGGAGATGAAATATAATTAGTTACTGAAATGTAACGACGGTCTGTTGTGAACCGAAGGCCAGAGAAACTCGTTATAAAGTGAAAATTGTTGCACTGAATGTTCACAAAAGATACGGTGCCGGAAATTTTTCCCGAGCACCTTTTTATACATACAAATGTTCTTTTAACTCGATTTGTAGGTCATTGTCGGTAATTTGTTGATTAACCAACGTCGACGGGTGGTTTGGTGAAACGTCCCCACCTTGCATCGACTGATGCAAGATGCCAATGGGTTGAGTCATAGAATGCGTTCACCTGGAGCATCTGATACTTCTTTTGAGAATGCTAAGATTGCGCCTAGTCCTTTAAATGGCACATTGTTATTAAGGAACTACGTCTTTGGCACAACATGAATATAATAAGTTTGGTGCTCATACTGTGTTCTATATGTGCATAAACTGGTTACAAAAAATGTTTAGCATAAATAGAATCCGCGAATAAGCAGATCTACATGTAAATTTTAATACTGGAGGTGTCAAGTGAAATATTTAATATCGCTCGCTGTAATTAGTAGAACCAACAGATACGCTAATCGTTTTGAGTCTACTAATAATGTCACGTTTGAAAATTATAATGGTTTAAATTTGTAGATCTCTTTCGTTTAAATTAATAGGAGATAAATAATCAGGAGGTGAAAGGATATGGTTTTTCAATTTAATGTATTTTCTGGCGGGTCTTTAGGGAAGCCCAATAATTTAGCTAAGTTTAGTTAGTCTATGATATACGCATACCATTGCAAAACTTGTAATACACAAATATTTGAGGCACTTTGTTCATAGTGATATTATTAGTATAATACGCACATAATACATAACACGTGTGTAGACAGAACAGCAAATACTAAAGGTTAGGTTTTCTACGAGGTTCCAAAGATGCTCGCTTTGACCTTTGCGAATATCCTTTCGATCGAGAGCGCGCTACACACGTTCGAAACGCGGCGAAGAGCGTAACGGAATAAAATGTTTTACAATTCGAATACCGAATGTCACTATTATTTTAATTCAAACCTTTGGTAACAATGGGTTTTTCATCTTTTTCTGATTTTTTAAAATATTAAAGCCACAATGATTTTGTTTTAATTTTTTTTTTACATACCTACCTGAAATTTTGATTTCACATTATGAAGAAATAAACTGATTGACACAATCCCAGAACGAAGTGAAATAACCTAGCGTTGCCGTTAATAGATTGGTTTCAAATAGTGCTGTGACAGTTAAATTATAAAACGACAGAATATCTTTTGTCAATAAAAATTAAATTAACAGTATTTCTACTGGTTGCCTACTGTTTTGTTTACTGAATTCACTGTGCTATAATTGTTATTACACGTGTTGACCTCAAAAGATTACTTTCGTTTAGGCATGTGCATGTGACATTGTACCTACTTTAGACAAATTTTGCTAATATAGACATTTCAAGTGGATGATTTGTATACCACAATTGCCGTAACGATAATGCTGATGACATCAAAACCACTGATTTAAATTTGTTGCTAATGCCAAAAAATCAATTTTCACCGTTTAATTGCATTTTGTCTAATTTGTTAAGTAAATTGCACTACGTGAACTAGTGAGAAAAGTGGTTAAGTTTTTTACACTTATCCTTATAGATAATTACCTTTTATTTAATAGGTCTGCTAGATTGCAAAAAAATAATATTCTTTGTACGTTCTAAAATTACACTTAAATGGGTTAGTCAAGTGCGACGGTTGCTAATCCATGCTCCTGTTATCCAGAATGTGTCTAAAGGGTCGAACTGTGTACAAATTTAGTTATGCAAATTATGGTGCCACAGACACGCCATTAATTTCGTTATCTATGACATCGCATTCAATTACAGTTTATTGTCGAACTAGTAATATTTTACGACCAAATTTCTAAAATACTAATTTATGTGGAATTACGTTACAAATTTAACTTTGTTCTGGAATATTGAATCTATACAGATATTATTAAATTTGTCATTTTAAATTTTATTATTAAATGATAGTATGCAACCAAGTAATTTGTTGATAACAGACCTTAAAGCCTTACAGCGACCGGTTATAATGATGTGTGGTAGATTAAATATTTTATGTCGGATTAGTGACAAGTGACAATTGACGTTCTTTCGCTGACAATCGCGATGTTATTAATGAATGAAACATCGAGTCATGGATTTTTTACTATCTGCATTTTGCACGTGAAGCAATAATGTAGATAAGTGGTCACTGCTGTCCACAGATTATATCCGTTTCATTACTAAAGTACTAAGTTGAAATGATAATTTATGTGGACATTTCTACTTTGTGAAATGTATGCAATTATGGAGCTTTTCCAGTTGAATATTATACGCAGTGTATTGTATGAGTATTAAAGTTTAAGTATTTATACCAATTTGCTTCATGTTGCTAAATTTGAGGGGCAAATCATTATATTAACGAGATGCAAAGGAAGATAAATGGTCACTACACGTGCGCTATGCATACAAGCATGTCTAGAGGATATTTTGCTCTGTATTATTGATTTTATCTATGGCAAAAGTCAGCCAAAAGTTATCGTAATCAAATTATCGTATTTTGTAAAGTTTATTTCATTGTATTAAATTAACTTTCTATTTGCATTCTTAACACTGAATAAAAAATATATTTGCGTTGAATTTTTTCTTTCTTACGCACACAGCATTTGAATTCTGACATAATTTTTTTAAATGTCTTAAATACTTAACGATCACAAACTGGGAGAGTTTTAGAAGCTATTCCATAAAAATGCTTTAACAAATATTCTGTTAGATGTCCAAAGTCTAAAATTAAAGGTTTACATTGTTCTTGAAATTCAGATTTGGTGATACAATCACTAGATAAAAGTGTAATGTTTTCAAAATGATGTCATTATACAGGCGATAGAAATGTCGTAATATACGTACTCGTATATACCTGTTGATAATAATAATACGTCTCAACTAAATGTATAATAAATATACATTTAAGCCGTATTTCAAACATTATTGCCATAGCAAGATTTAATTGAATATTCATATCCAATATCAATGTAACTTTCATACGGTTTGCCCAATGCTAATGTAGCAATAGAAAATTGTTCTAGAAATGTCATCGTGAACCAATCGCGGCGGTGCGCAGATAATATAATGCATACCACACCACAGATTTATAAAGATTTATGAAAGCAAAGCAGTTGTTCTCAAGTAATAATAGCGCTTAACGTTCAGAAACTTACATCACTGCTAAATTATACGGAAGATGAATGCCAATAGTTTATGGGTTCAGTGTAATATATAGAATAGGTATTACTCTCAGGTCTAGCAAGAATGATGCAGTGTTGTCTATTAAAATAATTTTATTATCTATAGTCACACTGTACACATAGACTACGTGTAAAATTATTTTAGTTTTAATTGGCTCATAACTATTTAATTAAAATGTTTGTTATATACCAAACATAATATTTATCAGTTTCCTTGTCCAAAATGATATACATTTGGACGTATAAATGAATTTATGAAGGTCATATCTATGTTGACTGCCTTGTTGGTCGAGCCGTTGCATCCGCGACTGCTGAACGGGAGGTCCTGGGTTCAAATCCCGGATCAGGTACCATTGGATTTTTCTAATTTAAAATTTCTAGTAGGGACTCGGAGCCTGGATCTGTGCTCGGTGTATGGCAATAGGCTCACCATCTATTTCATGGGACTTAAACGTAGGTAACTGGTAAAACGTGGGAGTGCACTGCCTACTCCTTCAGAGATTACAGACGTGATATAGCGAAAATATAGCGACATAAAAATACTTATGAAAACTAAAATTATTTTATCTGTTTCCATTTTGAGAGTTACGATTTTCTGAACTAAAATTAACTTTATACAAGCAAGAAGTCACACAAACATTTATGACAAAAAAATTGTCTAAAGTATTATGATAATTATATTTTATTAAAATGGGACGTCAGGATTAATTATTGTCCTTAACGTCTAAAACCGATATGATTTTGCTCTAGTTCAGGTCAGAGTTTGAGATAACTTGGCGCTCGATTAGTACGTGAAATATTAAAAGTATAACTATCGGTTTACACTTAGTCAAGTGTCAAACTTTGCAATGAACTAGCCGAACAAGTCGCTCGTCACCTCAGTAACATATCTAGCGCCTGAGTTTATTGACACCGGCTGAAAATGAGATGTTACGAAAGCTCGCTTCAATTACAAGAATAACAGTGTCTGAATTTACATAAGAAATTGTATGTTGCTCTTCATGAGTGCCGCGGATTGAATCTTTAAATAGGTATGCCGCTGAAACGAAAGTAGAAACACACACAGAGACAATTTTTCTATGTATATATGGCTATGTAATAGCTATTTACACCTCTTACATAGCTTCACGTAACGTTGTGATAAGAATCTCGTACTACACAGAGTGATGTGAAGATAAGCTCTTAGATTGTCTGAAATGATTGTAATGTTATAATGCGTTAAGTACTCACCGAAAATTTAATAACACTTCTTGCTAGGTCTAGTTTTAACACCGACTTTGTTACCGTTCACACACTTAGTTCACAGAAACACCTAACAATGTGAGTAGGTAAATTCGCTGACGCGTCACACACGATTTTCAGTTTTATTTGTATAATTCCAACTAAGGTTTGACTCATTGCATTAGTCGTTTAAAATGTAATACATTCACTTTGATTTATCGTTCATCACTCCAAAACGTTCTTGACAATATAGTGAATGAGTGCATGCATGAATAAATAACCAGAATTTTTGTTTGACGAATTGATCTCCTGTCAAAATGAGACAGATTAATATGTGCTATACGCTATTATAATAAAGAAAATGAACCCTAAGTTTTTGCCTGCAAAAAAGAACTCGCGTAACAAAGTTATCCTACCAAATAAGGTCCCAGGCAGACATCTTTTTTCCAGAGTGATATGTTCAGCCATGGTCTAATATTATCCGTACCAGTCACCACACGGCAGGCCTACCAAAGAAACAAGAGCAATAAGTCTTCTCATCGCTAATTGTGCGTAAAAATGTTCGAGAACATTCTATAAAAGAAATATATTTCATCTCACAAATATATTTGTTGATGTTTCACTGTGATAGAGCAAATGAAATTCTTAGGTATAGATATTTCAAGTAAATCGAGGATTTTCGGTCCCTTTGCCGGCCTGTTTGTGTTGAATACACGTTTTGATTGCTGACGCGTAGAAGTAAAGCCGATTACTCTCCCGCCGCGGTGATAAGTGTTAAGAATTACTTCAAATGAACGTATACGTCTTTTATGAAAATATTTTTCTTTTATACGTATTGATGTTTTCTAAGAATATTGTCATTGTGCTAAGGTTTTCATAGAGGTTATTTGAAGTTTATGTACTGTCGGGAGTTGTGATAGGTCATGCACTGAAGGTTGTTGTAAAATGATCGTGGAAACCACTAATAACCTGTTTTTTTATGACGTTTGTAAATTACGTTAATAGACGAGCATATAAAGTATAATAATCACGTGTGAAATTAGAATACACGCAGATTTATGTCAGGCTGGTGTAAATCTTTAGTCTCTGCTTAATGTCGTGGGATACGAGCTTTGCAACGTATATGTGCAGCATTTTAACTTTGTCTTTGTAGTGTGAATGTAAAAACATTTTGCATTCCTTTATCAATAAGCAACGGTATATGTATTCTCAGATTGAGAGACACATTGAAACACGAAATCTTTTATCTCATGTCTAAAGCAATTTGCAATAATATCTTAATATCAGCTTAAAAGCATGCTCATTTTACACTTCTATTGAAATAAAATCATTTGATCTTTCTATGATATTATTGTAGAAATAGAAATTAAAAAACTTTTAATTCCATGGATACAGTTTCATATTAAATAAATTAAAAAAAACAGGCAAGTATCACGATGTAAGTGAATAAATTAAATCAGAATAAAATTAAACGCAAGGTTTTTTCCCATTTCTCTTAAAATTGTTCCACAAGATCGGCCTATGCGTGTTTTGTTCTATCTATATGTGCATTGTTCTTAATTAAACGGATTAACTTGTTTCAGCATGAGAACAGAAGCAATAAATATACTTGTAGGCAACATTTTAAATTACTTTGTTGTATGCTATGTGATATAATAATGGTCTCTGCAGCTGTGAATCAGTTGTTTGTGCGACATATTTTCCCGACCTATCGCAATCCATTCTATTTTAATTGAATAACATGTTGGCGAGTACGATATTAAGTAATAAATGTTCTTATAACATATGCGGCGTGTAATTGTTCTTCTTCTTACGATATCGATGTTGCCGTTATGGTAAAAGCTTTGCCCGATCAGGGTGGATACATTTTTGATTTTCCTGGGTCCGTCGGAGGCACTGTGGTCTTTTAAGTACAGCACACGGGCCGAGGGAGGGGGGGGGGACTACGTTTGGCCTATATATTTTCAGATCTCTAAAATCCTCAAAATTTGACTGTCTCGTTGGTCGAGTGATGCAAGCGCGACAACTGATCAACAGAAGGCCGTATACTGCATTTCTGTCCAGTGTAAGACAATAGGCACACCCCATATTCCATGGTGGAATGTACAAGGTAACTGCTGAATCGTGGTGTATGCTCATGACATTCACTGTAAATAGTTCATAACTTTTGCAACGTCAAAGAAAAATGCTACGGGGAGTTGAACCTGAAATCCTCGTAAGGCGAGGGTTATCTTAAACAAAGCTGTTAGGTCTTATATACTGCTAACAAAAGGAACTAACTATTGCGAGTCGTTGGGCGGTCAGTCGTTTAAGGAATTTGATATTTGATAATAGTATGCGATGTTACATTATGTACTATATTAGAAATAAAGAATTCTAAATTTAATAGCAACGTATCGAGTACGAAATAGAGGATCAAAGTGGAAATTCGTGGAATTCTAAACGAACGAGAAGATTAAGACTTAATTGGCCACAAAGAGAATCTTCGCATTTCATTCACGATAAGATTCGATTGAATTGTTGGTTTCTATACTGAATCGTGTATAGCTATTGAACACGAGGTCGATACGAGATTTTGTACATGATATTGTTGACATCAGAAATGTAATTTTAGTCGTATAAAATTTTCACTTTCGTATTTCTTATTACGTGTGTGATTAGTAGCAATTTTATCCAATGACGAAGATTTATATAAACGTGTTAAGGCAGCAGTTTGACGGGATACATTTTAGAAATTAGCGGCGTAAAAAGAAATTATAACACACTACTTTGTTAAAACCGCAATACATGTTACAAAATAATGGATGTAGCAAAAATGGCCTATGTCCAGCAGTGGACTGAGATAGGCTGATGATGATGATAGATGTAGCAAAATAAACCGAATCGGTCTAAGTTCTAGTAATAAAACCTATTAAATGTGCCACTCTTCACCTCTTCGTTTAATTAGATGAAGTTAACGATACTATTGTGTTCAATTATGATCAGAATTAGACAGACATTACTGTCGAGATGCAAGATGTTACAACAATTAGACGCGTATGAAATGTAGTTTCGTATTTTCCATTACATAATTAGTTATTTGTGTTACTGATTCTGTTTAATTGTAGTCATCATTCTCATCCTATTCTCGTCCACTGCTGGACATAGGCCTCTCCGCACCAACAGCTTCAGCTCTTCGCATCCAACCACTGCCAGCCACTTTGCGTAGGGTGCATTTTACTGCGGTTCATAACTACATACATATTCTCTCATAGATAATTGCCAATATAATGATTGTAACATTTATAATATCAAGCAGCCCACGCTTTTTACTTTGTATTGAATTATTATTTTAATAACTTAAGTTTTATTGTAATTTTATTTTGAGGCGATTCATTACGATTGATTGTTCGGTCTTCTACTACTGTAATTTTAAACTTTGTCATTAAAAATTATTTTCTAGTTTTTAGTTCGATTAGCAACAAAAACGTGTTTTTTTAGTTTTTTTAAACTATTATTTATTACGAGTTAAAACAATAGTACATATATTGTATAAGTTAACGTTGTAATAATAAATATCAAAAGCCCAATTCAAAGGTTTATCTTTTAAAAGAAATAAGTTTAAGTTTTAATAAACTGAATTGGCTGCGACCGCATGTGATAGCTGGTCATGGACTCGAATAGTTTATAACTCGTATTACAGTGAACTACATCGAAAACCGCACACAGCGGTTACCCAAAAACAGATATTCAGTCTATCACGCTGTATATTCGTAGGGTTGCCAGAACACGTATTAGTTAAATTAATACGTTTAAGTATTATTCAAAAAAATCGTGTCCAGAAAGAAGAAGTTCATGTTCTTCAGTCGCTTTATTAATTATTATTTTGTTTTATTTTAAATGATCTTACTTTACATATTTTTTTAATATTCCATCAAATTGTGACATCGATACGAACAAGGTTTTAGTATCAAATCAGCCAGTGATATTACACTTTACTTCTTTAGAGCCATAGGGAACCCATACTTTTTATTTGCGGCAATACTTTCAGTAATTTGTGGTTCTTCCGCTGATTAGTTACCAACAATCTCATGTATCGGATTCCACGCTTTACATGCCAATATGGGCAGTTAAAATTATTATATCTTCACGTCAAAACTCTTACGAGGCAGGCAGAGAGCTTCGAATGCCATATGTGTCTATCCATAGACCTGATGTTCTTCATATGTACACGCCACCTTAGGATACTTCTAACTCCCTCAACATCCAGTATCTGGACTATTTGGTCAAGATAGGCGAGTCTTCTCTCTGCATCATATAATAAATAAATACATACATAGATTAGAAAGTTTCGACAAAACCGTATGGACCAGATATATAAATATTTGCTTGGGAAAACTGGCAATCCTAACCGTTTAGCCCGCGGCCAAACCCAAACGAATCGTTTTAAATGTCAAATGCGAAATGTTCAATCATGAATATTGTACTCCTACATCAGTAAGGTAAATTTTGATTTAAACGTAAGTGAAAATTTTAATGTCCTGTGTTTAGAAGTAGAGTCACCGCTTAGTCTGTGGGACATATTCCGTAACTGGTAAAAATGGGAGCACTACACTCCTCTGCCTAGCCTTTCGGCGAAATACAGATCTGATGTTATGTTATGTGAGATTTTATAATGCGTACATTTATAATGCGTATTACATTCTGAACTCTATTTAGTGAACTATTTAGTTTGCTAAGCAGTCATTAGTCATACTGACACAAATCCCGCGCGACCAATTAGTGTAAATTAATGGCGGTAAGTTCAAAATGACTTGATTTTGATTTTTAAATTTACGCCGTATGCATTATTAATGGCGGGCAAGTGTTTAGTATTAGTTATTAAGCATATACGGTACATGAACATAATTCGTTCCTTTCCAATTTAGAACCTACGAACGTTTCGTTCGGAAATTCTAAATTAACTTGGTTTTTCTCATGTAACATACATGATATTTTTATAAACTTGTTTGTGATAAGTTAGATTTAAAAAGATCTATGTAACGTTTCTGGGTCCTTCTAAACTAAATATCTAAGTTTAGTTTCGGGAAATGATTGATAAATTTCTAGAAATCTTGAATAGTAATGAAATTGACATTTGCAAACGAACCTTTGTCCGCTATCAGTGTTATCAGCATGCTCCGCCGTGAGGTCCGAGATGACAGCGACTCAATCAGGTATATCAAGGTTATTCTCCAAGTGATATCGTGCTTGATCTGTAGCTGGCCGGTGGGTGTGGAAGCCGGCTAAGCCAGTATTTATGTATTACGTGATCTATATAGATTTCGCGAACTTGTTTTGTTCAGCTAGTTGTGGGTTTTTTTTTTATCTTAAAATAAATTACTTTTTATTAGACTTGGCATTTCCAGTAAAATCCATTTAAGCTACATAAAGCTTCAAACTATTCATGGCCAGAAATATTTAGGCGGAAATTTTTATTTTTCATTCAACTTATTAGATGTATATGTCGGTTTCATCTTTGTCTAGATTTAAAATTTGCTAAGTAACAATTAAACATGTTAATGTCAGATAAAATAAATTACTAGAAAATTTGCCTTGTAAATAATGTTACGTTAATTACATTCTCTGTGTGAAACACTGTTTTATTACTTCTTTAATCTCGATACAATAACATCACCCGATCTAATTATGTTTTAATTTGACATTTAGTTACAATGACACGCATGATTAGCAGTATCTTCATTTCCAAGCAATATAAGGCTTAAATTACTTCCGCAAATTTTATATTGATCGTTCCAACCGAGAACAATAAATGCGAGATTTAATTTGTTTTATAGTTTAGAATATGATTATTTAGAAAATAACAATTGAGGAGACCATTTCCCGTCAGGAATTACCGTTAAACTTATGAAGAAAATTGGTTGCCGAATACTCCGTCACTCCGGTTGAGAAACATTAGGACTACTTCATATTTAGTTGCATCTCTGT
>DWMG01001436.1:0-15214 GCA_018244855.1 Elbella merops
GTCACATCTAGGTATTACTTAAAAATATCAGGAGTTTTTGATATACTTGTTAGAATAAAATTACGCCTGTATCTCCCTGAAGCGGTAGGCAGATAACTACACATCCGCTACAAGGACTACAATATATAAACATTACAATATACAAAGTAAAACAAAGTTATACACCACAATATAAAAAGAAGATTAAAATGAACATACACTGATTATAACTTTGCATTCTACATACAATATTTCCTAAGGAATTAATATATCATACGTAAACCTTTAGTTTTTACCCGTTGCTACTCTGCAGGAAAAATGAATTGTAACAAAAGATAGTCAAGGAATACTTTTATTTAGAACGGTGTTACCATAAATAAATAATGACATTCTACATCCTAAGAATTACATCGCACGACTAATGCATTCTACGCCAGTAGTGAAAAGTTTTATGCTTCACTAAAATGTGGTGATTCTGAAAACTGTTGGTACCACCACGATCCGCTGAAACCGGAACAGCTTTCGCTGCAAAACGGAAAAGGCATTGAAAAAAAATCCAAAAAGAATTCTTAAAAATGTTTATAGGGAAACACTTCAATTTTGTTATCAGATTTTTAATTTCGATAAAAAAATATTATTTATCCAGGGTTCAAATCCCGGGTCGGCTACTATTGGACTTTTCTTATTTACAATTTCTAATAGTGATTCGGAGTCTGGATCTGTGCCCGGTGTATGGCAATAGTCTCACCACCTATTCCACGGGACTTAAATATAACCGTGGGAGTGTACCACACTCCTCTGCCTACCCCTTTGGGGATTACAGGCGAGATGTTACGTGAAACAAAACTTATATTTAACATATAATTATGCAGGTATTGTTAGCACTTCACAGAATCCGTTAACAGAATTCTATTTTCAAATGTTAAAAAAAAATTAAACCGGAATCAAAAAAAACAATTTAATGTACGATTTCAACATTTAACTTATGAGTATGACTAGTAGTAATAGTGCCCACAGGAATTAAATAATGTACATTTTGATTTCATTTCATACTTTGGCAAATAATAATTCTTTATTTACTTCACAATAATTAACATTAAAAGGTCGCAAGAGCCTCGTTTTAAGCATATCTAAGCAAATTAAATTAAATTAAATCAAATTATGTGTTTATGTAAATATATAACAATATGTATGTTGGAACAACTCACACGTGGTCATCTGATATCAAACTAGGCGCATCCTGTGCTATATAACGTTTTAGTTAATATTAACTGGAGACCTAACCTACGCATACACATATACATGTCGTGGTGATTGTTGGTTTGAAAAACATTTGCGAAAATTGCTATACTTCGTTACTGCACAGTGATATTAATACGACATTAAAAGACCTTTTTTTCGTGAATTTTACACAACACATCCAATATTGTAATAATTTAATAGTCGTTATTCCAGGTTCCATTGTTCGGAATTTACAGGGTTGATGTTACATTTTTTTCAGTAGAAACTTAGAGAACTATAGACAACTTTAATAAAGCATGGAAAATGCTAGAAATGGCTATGTAATGTCTATAAAACTCAACACTGTCACTGTTCTCCGATTAGGACGATATATCAATTTCTAAAAACCAGTTTTTTACATGATTACAACACAAAAAAGTTCTGTGTGCGATATGTAAAACTCATTCTCACTATATTACTAGGTGTCCTGGATGGCAAAATCAAAAATTTTCGCCTCAGAAGTCAGTACACTTTTTTATGCGAACACACTATAATCAAATGACGTTTAAAAACAGTATTAATTACGGCTTTCATAACAAATGTAAATAAAAGGTGCTTCTATAATGTGTGTACGGATATTAATTTTGAATTTTCGTTCAAAAAGTAAACTAGGAAATAAATAGAAATGATGTATACATATCATATGTTAATATATTAAAAATGGTGTCAATAAACTTCCAATTATTAAATTATGTTGTGTAAACACAAATATTTAGGCCACAAATTTTAATTAATAGTTTTAATTCGTTATTTACTTTAACATTTTAGCAAACAGACATAATTCACGTGACATCTAAAAATTTATGCAACTCACAGATATAATTTATCCTACATTTATAAGAATATTTTATTTCCAAAGGATGACGATGCAAAACAATACAAAACTACATAGTACAACAGTGAAACTGCAATACCTAAATGTTTAACAGTATTTAATAAAAATATTTTAATAATTCAGGGTCGCTCGAGGCATATGAAATTCGCTTAACTAGTGTTGCAATGTCATATAAATCTTTCAGAAATTAACAAATGAAATAGAAATTAATTAATTACAAATACAGGAAATAAATAAGAAATATGAAATAATATTGTCATGACTATCTGCGTATGTTACACTGTAACACACGGACAGCCATTAATATGTTACCGAGCCATCTGGGTTCTAAAGTAGGAACTAAAAACTCAAAACAATCATGTACACTTTGTACATTTTATTAAATTTACCAACACTCCAAACGCTGATTGTGTAATGATATCGCAAAGACATGACACCTTAACTAACGAAATATTCGAAGTGTCTTAACCATATGTGACGCAGATGTTTTATTATGACACTAACATACGATCCACTAACTAGTCGAAATAACTTTATTATTAATGATTATGTTCTGAGCGCACTCTGACGATAATGTCATCGATGGTAGTGATGAACGCTGAACAGCCCGTGGTCTTCTTTATACATCTCCATCGTATCTTGGCCCTTTCGTTCTGATGGACCGTAAATCTATATTGGCCGTAGTCCAGGCAGCGTTTCCCACCGGTCGTATAGCCGAAATATGCTGTAATAATCATTTGTAAGTATTATTATAAGACATCAAGGAATACACACAAACTCGATGTTAGGAATCTAGTCTCTAAGGTCTTAACACCAGGATAAATTTTCTAAAACATTTTGAAAACTATTATAGCATTAACTACAAAATCCTGTAGTGAGACACTGATCAGTACTATCCGAAGCCGCATCCCAGCAGACCTGACGTCTTTCTTCCACATTCATTATTCTCATAAGTAAAAATATGAACCTAGAATTCTATAATACACAGAAAGTAAACACTAAATCAGAAGAGAGAATTTTATTTTATAATCCTCACAAAAATTTAACAGTTATGAATATTTCTATACTGCTAAAGTAAACAAACTGTGAATTTAATAAAATGTATCTACTACTTTTTTTCTATACAAATTATCTAAGTAAGAAATGACTTGTTAATTCCAGCCGCGTTCTTTGAAAGGCGATAGTGCTGCTAACCAGGCGAGGGTGCGTCCTCTGTTGAGTAAGAACATTGTGCTTCTACCCGCATTAAAGAACGCTCAAGTGGGTATGCCAGTCCTATACAAACTAAGCATCCCACAAAGCTTGGGTTCATTCAAAATCACAATGTTGTACGGCTATCACTCGTTGCTCAAAATCATTGTGCTTCCACCCACATTATAAAGAACGCTCAAGTGGGTATGCTAGTCCTAAACTAAGCATCACACGATTGGGTTAATTCACATCCAGATTATCATACAGTTAACATTAATGATTATGATGGTTCCTATATTTAATGATCCGGTCGTTAACTGTGGCGACGGTAGCGCGGCATCTGCTGTCCTTCTTAACGCACACCCAGTTCAGACGCGGACCCTTGCTGTCGCTTCGCTTGTTAAATCTGTACGTGTCTAAAATCATTAAAGGATTCCCGTAGCGAGTGGTCGCGAAAATCGGCTCGAGTAAATCTGTGGGGTAAAATAAATATTGACACAATGTTTGATATCTGTACAAAACGCACAAAACTACATCTTTTTATCAATTTAGGTAACAAAATAAAAAACGAATTTAAATGAAGTAGATAAGATAGACAGACGGTGCATAAAAATCTATGTTTATTCATTTTAAAAAATATATGTCGACATTAATCCGTAGATAGAAACGTTTTAAAGAAAATGTTTTAATAATTGATTAATCGATACAGAACATAATATCGTGAAACATTTAATTACGAATGATTTTTATATAAGATTAAAATTTAAATCCATCACTAATCTCAATAACTGTATTTATCATATTTAAATATGCAATAACAGCTTTCAATTTTAATTTTAAAAGGGTTTAGATAGTAATATTCATATTATTGTGAATTTTCTTTTAAGACTTAACTTTTCCTTACGTTTCTGTTTTCATATTGCTTTAAATGCCTTAAAATATTTCACGCTTCTAAAGTCAATGGTTATGATCGTTCTTATAATGCACGATCCTGTCACAGAGTGTGATAACGGTCGCGCGGCAACTGCGACTCTTCCTGATGCACACCCAGTTTTGACACGGTCCCTTGACGTCCTTCCGCTTGTTGAACCTGTACGAGTCTATGATCATCAGCGGGTTGCCATAGCGCGTGGTCGAAAACATCGGTCTCGGATAACCTATGAAAATTAATGATTAAAATACTTAAACGACAAACAATGTATAATTTTTACCATCGGTTAGTGATAAGCAATACTTACTGTTGAAAGAGGGGCGATGATAAGGTTTAGTTTGGTACAATTAGCTAATGATACCCACTCACAAGAACATTTTATACTAGTCAACTATAATATGAATATACCAAGAAAAACATATAAATACCCATAAACCTTTAAGATTTCAGACAATATAAGGGAAGTATTTAATATACTAAACCATAGCATATAAATTATAAACATTGCCAACCAATTGTTTTTATTAAGTATAGGCCAGTGGCGTGCCATTGGAGAGGCCTTTGTCCAGCAGTGGACGGGAATAGGCTGCTGATAATGATGATGATGATGATGATGATGATGATGATGAAGTATAGGCCAACATTTGGCCACAGCCTTGCCTAATAGAAAGCAAAATGTGGCCTAGTCGTATGCTGTAGGATGTTTTACTTACCACGTATGTACCTATTCACATTTCTTTTGAAAAACCTTAGGTGTTAAATTACCGGAAACACAGACGCAGGCAGGGTGTGCCACCCCTTACATATCAACATCATTGTATTAAGTGGTGAGGGTATAGAAAACAAACACAACAATATAAAACCATTTTACTTTGCCGTAAGAAGGATACCTATTTCGTATTCAATATAAAAAAAACAGCTTATAAAACCGTTTAAAATAATTACACTACAACGAAATCGATCTTACGCTACGTAAAATGTATATGTTACATTTAAGGCACTTTTAAGACTATAATTTTTCAATTATTTTCAAACACTGCGATAAATGTAACAAGGTTGATTATTGTGATTTTTCATCTCATCACGTACGAACTTCCTAATGACGAATTTTCATACATAAAATAAAGTAAACTGTCGTCAAATATTCGTAAATATGTATAGAAAACATTTTAATGTAATATTTCTGTATATCCATTTAGATCTCGATGCGATCTATAAAGACTACAAGTACGGCGTAAATATTTCCCGCCGAAAATGAGACCACTCTTTAAGGCAAGAGTGATCCTTTCGAGTCTAGGCATGTGTAGTCCATCTTAAAAGGCATCTACGTTTCTCATCCGGCGAGATTATAGCCAAATATAAGCCAGTCTTGCATAGCAATAAAAAATACACACGGAAATACTTTTTAGTCTAATACTTATCTTTGTGCGCTGTGAACATCCTAGTTTGTGATGACGGTTGTAGGATTTCATGAGATGTTTATTACACTAACGCCACTGAACTCAACGAAAGCTGAATCATCATTCGATCATTAAGTTCCAATCCCATATCACCAGCATTGTTTGTGTCAACATGATCCACATTATATGTATGATATGTTAAAAAAAATATAAGTACAATTTAATTTGTTACATGTGTAAATAGTTCATTTTTAATCTGATGGATTATCACGGCTTCAGTTATACTGATATTTTTACTCTCTTTTTTCAACGTCGCCATAGCATAATACACGATAAAAATACCGTATTCAGGATAAAAAACAATTTCGGGACAAATTTAATGGTTATGTTGGTAGTTGATTGTCTTGATATAGTTTTTAATGAGGCAGACGCTGGCGGTGCAGCCGTTGTTGGAACGCTTGATGCAGTGCCACCAGCTCTTCACACCGTAGACAGAAGTCCGCTTGACCTGTACCTCCCTATCATTACCACGGGGTTCCCCATCTGTGAGACTCCATAAAAGACTGTAAAATAAAAATCGTGTTAAAAATGCCAAGGCAATAATAGTGACATATATCGGTTTTAATATTTGGCGTGAATTGTTACCCACTTAACTTGGTTTCATTTTTTATTAATACTTCCCAGAACATTTTCGCAGCAGAACTTTTTTGCGAGTTAAAAAGTATCAATAAAATATCAAGGATTCTAACCTCTTATCGTTGACATAACGTGAATGCTGATCTGGTCTGTGTGAACGCGCAAATTCTTCTATATTCCAGGATCAGGGCACAGATACACATATTTCAAACAACAATATAAAAACAGTCATAAATAAATATCTTAGATTAACTTCGAGCAACGAACTAAGAATACCCATGAAACAAAACAGTGTAATATGTAACATCATCAAGTTTACGATGTTACATTACGTTCACGTCCCACCTTGGAATAAACAGTGAGCCTATTGCTATACACCATGCACAGATTCAGAACTCGCACCACCACTAAACATTTTTGCTAGAACACTCCCATAGTAAGCGACCCAGGAATCGAACCCAGGACCTCTAAATCAGCAGTCGCGCTTGCAACCGCTCGACTAACGAGGTAGTTGAAACATCTAGAACTAAAAAAACCCGGCCGAAAGTTAAAGCACCTTATTTTGTCACTACCATATTTCTAAATTGAAACGGTAACAATATCAATACTACTAAACAGTTACATACGAGTACATACGTACACACCAAAACGTGAAACAAATTTACTTATAAATAATGAAGAAGAAAAAATACATCAACTATTTCAGAACTACATATATTGATACTAATAGTATCCGAAAATCAGTAGGATATAACCCGACTCGAACCCGAGATCTCTCGATTAGCAGTCGCACATGAAAGCATCAGATCCCAGAGCCCAGATCGACTACAGCGTGGCCAAAGAGAACCTAATGCCAAATATTTTAGCCCTTACATTTTACGTGCTCGTGTCATATACGTTTACGTAATCAATAATAATAGAAAACAATTTAAATCACAATTTGCTTCAAATTTAATATTTACAAAATGATGACTAAGATAATCGTAAACATCTATATATTTGATCCTGTCTAACCTGAGAAGACAGAGATAGAATCTTAGTTTATATTAGAACTTCCCACGTCGGGAGTTTGAGTTTAAATTCCGGCATTTACTCTAAAACGTGAGAAGTCCACCAACTTGCTAATTGGCCGCCGCGGTATTGTGTTTGTGACACGTCTTTATGAGAATTATACTCAAAAAATTGACGTAGATTATAAATAGAACCATATGATTCCACTCTGTCGTTCCACTTCAGACATACACTTCGAATATTTCTCTCAAATCATTTTTCAAGTATTCGAATAGAGCTAGACTTAGCTTAGCTTGCTATATCTTATTTCCAATCAGTTCACAGGTGATTATGGTCATTCTTTGTCTTGACTATAATATCATCCACAGTGACGACGCTAACCTTACAGCCTTGAGGTGCTTTGTTGCACACCCAATATATCTTGGGGCCAAAGCTTCGTTTGCAGTTATAACGGTATCCTTCTATCTGAAGAAGTGGTTTGCCTCGTTTCGTTTGAAGAATTATAGGACCGTCTGGAATTTTAACGATGGATACATATTAAGCTTTTATATCATCAAATAAACGAAACATGATGCCTGTAATCCCCGAAGGGGTAAGCATAGGAGAGGAGTGTAAGCAGAGGAGTGTATTACGCTGCTAACATTAAACAAAGCTAACTTAAATATGTGCCAGAATAAACCCATTTGGGTAAATTGTTTGAAATTAAATTTCAATATAAAAATAATTACATGAAGTTTATTTACAAATAATATAGGTAACATTTCATGTTTCGCTACAATAAAGAAAATAAAATAGATTTAGTAGTTCTGAGGTCAAGAATGTTTAAATATACACATGTATCTTGGTACGCAGGTATTAATGATTGTGCCAATCGTTGACTTTGGTAATGATGTTATCAAACGTTGATATTGATGCGCGGCAGTACCTCCGGCTGCAGAACCACTGAGCCTTCGGTCCTTTGCTTCTGTTGTTTCTATGGAACCGATTGAGCCCTATCAATATTACGGGCTTCCCGAACCTAGTCGTACCCAACGTTGCCATTTTCCCTGGAACTAAACAAAATAAATGTACACTTTAATACCCAAAGTTATCTGAAAACACTGGCATATTATAAAAATAATGCTAAGATAAAAATAAACGATTAAAAATATATTTCTTTTTATTCCATCATTATCAACAAAGAATTGTTTGATTAGGCACAAGCACACAAATATTCTACACAATTTTTTTCTCTAAAGCCCTACGTTTGCCGATAACAATAATATACACTCGTATGTTAATGAAATTTTATCATAGATTTTTCACAATGGTCCATGAACACCAACGTGTGTTATCGCCTTTATATCATCTCACGTACTTATAAAAAAATAGCGCACCTCAATTTAAGCAGCAAAACTTTAAATAATATTGATACCGAGATCGACCTTGATATGATATCGACGGACATACAATAACTTATGGTAATTATGGCAAAGTAGGCGAAGCCTCGGTGACCATACAACTAATAAAGGTAAAATAATAAAATTCAAAAACTACATATATATGCATAATTTCACCACTGACGTGTACTTCTACACAAAGGCTTCCTTCGAACATCACAGCAGTAACGTGGAATAAACAACAATTATTCTTAATACCCCTTAAAGAATCTTACCTAATGATGTTACCTAATAATAGTAATTAACATAATACGTAAAACAACTACCCATTATAATTCCGCTGTTGGAATAAGGGTCTCCTCTCAAATTGAGACGACAAGACAGTAAAACAACAACAGAATCAGTGGAGTCTACTAAACGTAGTAAGTTACCCCGATTTACCACATGTAGAGGAATGCCTCTACCTACCCCTTCCATAACATACAACATTGACGTTATGTTCTGTAATAAATAACGGAATAAACTTTAGTACTCAATAACTACAAAATTATCAATGGTTGTGGACGGTCTTCTGCTTGATGATAATATTACCGATGGTGGTGATGGTGGCGCGGCAGCCGGAGCTGACTCTGCAGCAGACCCAGAGCGCCCTGGGGCCTAAACTCCGATTGTTCTTATTGAACCGGTACTTCCCGACCTGGATGGCGGGCTTCCCGAAACGGGACGTTGTAAACACGTGCACTGGAATAATTGCACACTTTTAGTCGTCTTATGTACGTCAAAACACAGAATTTCTACGAGTAACAAGTTGAATCGATATATTCATTACAAAAGAACCGAAGATAAATAGTATTTCGAAGATGAAGGGATAAAAATCCTTGTCCACTTAATCTCTAGAACTGTTCTATGCCTTTAGTAATTATTTTTAATGACTATGACGTCTTAATCATAGTAAAAAATTGAAATAAGTACCTTATAGTAAAAGATCGAAATATAAAATTAAAAAGCTTACACGTAAGGTTACATTTCATTTTTCATGATTTATTAATTCTTTATTTTCACATCAGGTAGTTTATCATCACATTCAATCTCAACAACAAATAAAACATTATGACTATCAATATATTCGTAATAATCAAAAACATCATCACTGACTTCGTAATTAAGGCTATTTATGATATGGTCATGGAAGAATCACATTTAGATATTTTAAAAATTCTAACTTTGTACATTTTGAAAAATTCAATTTTTCATAAAAGTATGATAAGATATATCATAAAAGTGATTTTGGAAATTCATATTTTGAAATTTTCAAAATTAAATTAAGAAAATTAAAATAGTTTATTTTATTGTTCGTACAACATTAATGATTATGTTCATTCCTGACATCAACAACAACGTCATTCAATGTCACAATGCTAGCTGAACACAAACCTCTCATCCTCCCAGCCCTGATACACTCCCATTTATATTTGCCCTCATCTTTGTAATGGTAAGTCTTTTTGTAACGATAGTCACCGTGCATTACTACCGTGTTGCCATGTCTTGACGTACAATATTTAAAACCTAAAAATTAATTTATGGTTTATAGTAATATTGAAACAACACAAAAATTCAAGAAACTTAGTGACTGTCGCCGGACAATCACCTAACACCCTTATAAACATAGCCGGGTACCCATTTGCGTATTCTTACTTAAATTGATTTAGTATTAAACGTAAAATTATCAATTCTTTTTAATTTCTCGTTATTTTAGACACTTGACATTGATTCATATACGAGAGGATATTTACATACGCAAAAACAAATAAACTTAATATTAAACTTAAATTCCCAATTGATCAACACCTAGAGTAGCCGGTATGGAAAAAATTTGTACCTACGTCTACAAAATAAATGATTGAACTGAAAGTAATAAATAATTTAACTTGTTTCTACAAAGAAAATATTATTTAGTATAAATGAACGAATTTATTTACATTTAATTCATTTAATTATAAGGATTTTTCTTGACAACATGCGTCACGTTTTTCTTTACATGATATTCGCGTCTTTCTTCGTCATTTATTGGCGCCCTGGTAACAAATGTAGCTCGATCGTAAAACATTTTTTATCCAGTGATCTGTCTGTTGATTGGACCAGTTAGTTGCACTCGGGCGTTGTTGGTGCGCTTGTAGGATTTACGGGTTTTTCACAGAGGCATTCAATCGAGCCGTATACTGAAATTTCTCATAATTAGAATATTTTGAGATCGCTCTTCAATCATTCATCATCTATCTTTTTCATGAAAGGTTTTTAGATGCTAGAATTTCTACTGGAATGTACTCGTATTTTGCATTACTTTTCAAAGCTCCTAAAATTCCCATCACGACAAACGCTTACTTAAAGATAGAATAACAAAAAAATTATCCATTCAAATATCTCTTTCGAGTCCTTTATATTGTGCACCTGACTCTTTTACTATTGCTTCACCTAAATTTATTTCGCGGTCAGTTAATTTACCATTGTAAGTTTGACCTTTCAACGGATATAAGGTTTCTGCATCATATATCCACCATACTTTAATTTTGCTGAATTTGTTTGATGCTACATACTGGGTGAATATACTCGTAGTTCGCCCCTGTGTGGATTAATTTACTCAAAAACTGTCAAATACTGTGTTGGTTTAAAAAGTGCTGATAAATTGGCATTCAACATTGTCCATATCACAGATGCATACTCCCTCATCTTTTTTTATACGTAATCTATGTGTATTTGCGTCAACCAACGGAATAAATCTTTGTATACTGCAATTGGTCATACTCGTAGCAGCTCGGTATTATGGATAAGAAGTAGACTTCCACGTATCCAATGCATAATCAAAATTCTTGTAATGTCAGGGGCAAATGCTTACTCCTAAGAACGCACAGAACTCTTGAAACGTTAGTTTTCCATGACATGTGCATTTTAGTATTATTTTCCTCGTGGTATAAATAATTATATAACGCAATGGACTTCTTGTTGGTTTGACTAATAATTATTTTCTCCTATGTTAATTATAAACTCTTTTGAATATTTCGCTACTTGATAAAGTCTCTGTTTCTTCGTGACATTAATATATGAAGAAAATGACAACAATAAAAGAAGAAGGAATATTTTGAGTCCGAGTTTGATGTTGAATTGGTGGTGTTTCAGACCAGTGTCGTTCTTGACAATAAACGTTGCTCTCGACTGTGACGTTCGTCACTACTTAGAACACTTTTATTCAATTTATCGACGTTTCCGTATAATTCAGCCTCACTCCTACGAATTTCCTCTGAACACAGAAATATTTTAAGAATTATAAAAATATTACAATATTTGATTATACGAATTATGATAATGGGAAAAAATAATAGCATTTACCAGATATGTACCTCAGAACACTGTTAGATTTGTAGTCCTCGTCGTCACTTTCTGAGGCATAATCCTTAACAGCGGAATCTTCTCCCAATAATTCATTCAAAATGCATATAATTGCTAACGTATACATGTAAACTTTGACGTACCTCGTAATTCCAGCTGGTGATAAATTTTTCATTAGTTGAATGATGATATAAACAAAGTGGCTGGCAGCGGTTAGACACGAAGAGTTGAAAACGGAGCTCGGTTTTATGCTATTGTGGAGGTATATGTCCAGCAGTGGACAGTACTAGACTGATTATGATGGAGATTAAAAAACAAAAACACTTGACTAGTTTCATTTTATTAACAATTTATCGGTTGTTCGGAGTCTGGATATGTGCCCGATGCATGGCAAAAGGCTCATCACCTATTCCATAGTGGGACGTAAACGTAACCGGTGAAACGTGGGAATGTTCTGCATTTGTGCAGTTGTGAAGTTACGTTTTTATATTAGTAAATCGAAATTATATGACTACCGATTTAAGGATTCATTCATTTTTCCATTTGATTCTATTGTACCTGAACTAGCATTCTCACTAAAATAAGATCTCATCAATGTCGTCAAATAAAACGATTTCATATCGGTTTCACTGTTTTATGTGTACAATTATTTTATTATGTCACACATTATAAATTTATAGCTCGAGGGACGGTGTAGTTCGATTACTGATTATATCGATTCGAAGAAATTATTTCCATGTAAACCAACCTAACTTCTGCCTTTTTACACGGATGTTCAATATTCAATATGTCAAAAATTATACAAAACTAGTGAAACGTGAAAGTGCACTACGCTCTTCTATCTACCCCTTCGATTAAAGGCGTGATTTTATGGTAAACATTATACTCCTCGTATCAATGGTTATGATTGTTTTTGAACAGCGTTATTTCGCCATCGACGACGATGACGGATGCCTTGCAGCCAGGCTTGGAGCTGTTGCGGGCGCAGAAGAAAGTTGCTTTCTTGCCGCTACTGCGATTGTTCCTATAGTAACGGTAATGGCCGATCAGAATCATTTCGCGGCCCGCTTCCGTCTTCGTAAAAAATGCCTCTGAAAAGAAAGTTTCACAAGAATAATTTGTCTGTTTTAATACCTTTTAAACTGCAATAACCCAAAAACAGAATGTGAATTGGTAATTCGCTCCTTCTGCACTGCTGAACATGGTTTCCTCAAAAATTGTGCAAGGTTTAATAGATGTATAAAAAATTCAAAATGTATAGAAATTTTGTATAATTAACACTCAGTATTTAATCATGATTATGATCTTTTATTTCCACAACTTGGTCTTCAACCACGATCACGGGGGCTCTGCAGGCGTAATGCTGCTTAATATAACTTTTGGTACAAAACCGTAGTACCAATGCGACCATATCACGATGATCGGTCTGCCGCATCTTGCTGTCAAGTAAAACAGAACTGAAAATATTTCTATACATAAAACTGTTTTTTTCTTGAAAGACTTCATAATAAACCATTGACATAAGTTTCACTTAAATGTGCCGCTGTTAAAATATTTTATTTACATTTACCTAAATGTTTTTCATTCTTAACAGACAATACTAATAATTAATTCTCGATTTATATATGGTTATGTTGCTTCTTTATTTCCTTCATTTCATTATTAACAACAATAACGAAGGCTTTGCGTGGAGGATAAACAAACCATTTTGTGCAGAACCACGTGACTTTGATCCCTAATACGATTATTCTTGCACTAACGGTACGGTCCTGTCATAAGTACCGGTCGGTCTCTCTCCGTCGTTGTGAAAAAGGTGCCTGGAAGTTAAATATGTTTTTTTGAGAACAATTCTAATTAATACATTATTATTTTGTCCCGAGTCTGGTGCTACTGGATTTTCGAATTGAGAATTTCTAGTAGTGACTCGGAGTCTGGATCTGTGCCCGGTGTATGGCAATAGGCTAAGCATCTATTCCACGAGACGTAAACGTAACTGATGAAACGTCGGAATGTACTAAACTCCTCTGCTTAACCCTTCGGGGATTACAGGCCTGATGTTACGTTTATAATTTCTAGTAGTGACTCGGAGTCTGGATATGTGCCCAGAGTATGGCAATAAGCTCACCACCTTTTTCATGGGACTTAAACGTAACCGGTGAAACATGAGAGTATAGTTATTACACTCCTCTGCCTACCTCTTCGAGGATTACAAGCGTGATATTGTTTTTTTATTATTATTATTTTATGTAACAACGTATAATTATAAACTTACCTAATGTTTACATATGTACATCGTGTTTTATATACGAGTATTTTTGGATGGCTATGCCACCACTTAAAGTGTATACATAGTTAAGTCCGTCCAATCTGCACGAATAATAAAGGATAAATAAAATATACCAAGTTCCTTAAGTGTAGGGGAAAATTAGGAGACAAAATACACGGCTTTGAGAGGGAATAAATATTTTAATTTTGCTAATTTCTTAACAGACAAACATATAATTTAATGGTTATGTTCTTTTTTAAATTCCACAATCAGATTATCGATAACGATAACGGACGCCTTGCACGGTGGGTGGCTGCTGCGGCGGGAGCAGAACCACGTGGCTTTCGGACCTCTGCTCTTGTTGTTTCTGTGATAACGGTACGGTCCAATGAGCAGTAGCTCTCGACCGTGAGCGTGAGTCGACATCATGAAACGAACAGCTGAAAATCGAACCCTTCTAAATATTCTCCCCATTTAAAATAATGAAGGAACTACACACCAACTAAAAAAACATGCTTACTTTTAACGGATCTCATGCAGTTAATATGTAAACGACGACTCGGCTAATTTCTACGAACAACAACAACAAAACAGAAATAAACATCACATGACGTTCATTAAATATAAAAAATAAAATCGTCACATTAAAAAATTTATTCGCTTCATTTTTTCAAATTTAACGGCTGTGTCCTCTTCGTACGTGGGCAATGACGTCATCGATGAGCGTAACTGACGCTCTCATTCTCTTAAATTTAATCTTAATGGGTGTGTCTTCCTCGAACTTTGACAATTACGTCATCAATGAGCGTAACTGACGCCCTGCAGGCGTCCTTGCTGCACCTGCGGGCGCAGAACCACGTCGCCTTGGGCCCTCTGCTACGGTTGTTCCGGTAGAACCCGTAGCGTCCAATCCGCAGCAGC